>JAGFPH010002687.1:20629-31891 GCA_018207615.1 Philaenus spumarius | reverse complement strand
ATGTCAAACATTGCTCGAGCTACAACAGAAGACAAATCTAAACAAAAGTATAATACAGAAACCATTGAAATACGAAAGAATAGAAAATACTGCGACCGAAATAAAAGCAAACTACCTGTAATTAGTTAATAATATCTATAGGCCTACATAATACAAATAAAATTTAAATAAATATTTTTTTCTAAGCTCATAAGGCTATTCACACGATTCCAAAACCTAACCAAGCATTTATACATTTTTTGTCTGTGGCCTAATTTCCGGAACGAATTAAAGAAATTCCAGCGAATCTTTCCTTTCCATGTATTAGACCTTTTTATAAACTAATCTAGGTTAAATTTAATCCCAGATATATTTTTTGTTCCTATTTTAAAACTGAAAAATATAACTGTTATAGACAAAATTATTTGTTTTGTGGATTGCCGCGGTAAGCGAAGAAACATTCTTCTGTGTAGAATTTGTGCAACAAAAAGTAAATTTGTTTATAAATCTTTTAATATTATAATACTTAATTGGTTGTTAAAAATGTTTATTTATACAATTTCTAAAATATATAAGACCGTAAGTATATGTTTACCTTACTTTGATTCTTAAGTAATATATTATAAAAAATATTTAAATAACACGTTATTTTAGAAAATTCCTAATTTCTGTTTTTTCATGGCCTTTTTTATCGCATTAAATTCTAAGTTCATTTTTTTAAATACAAATATTTTAGACATTATGTGGGGTTAGCCTCCTGGTTTGTATACTTAATGTAGGCCTATACATAAAGGTTATAAATACCTTAATTAATTCAGTCGAACAATCCAATGTATTTATCCGTGCAGATAACTAGATCTGACAATGACGGTATAACCGTCGAAACTAGTATCCGCACGGATAAATACATTGGATTGTTCGACGGAATGAATTAAGGTCTATATATATACACAAATATTTTTTTTCTAACAAGAATATACTAAATATGAAAATTATTAGAGTTTGTTTAAATTAATTGAAAAGTAAATTTCTTTGGTAAACTTAATAAGGAAGAGAAATTTAGATTTGAGTTAAACTTAATAAAACCGTTAAAAAACAAACAAAATAAAATAATATTTGCAACGAGTCGCCAATGGGGTTAGTGAGTGGAGCAACCCCTAGTGTAATATAAAATGTCATTTAAATAAAATAATAAAAACATACAATAATTCTTACATACGTTTAATAATCAAAATATTATTAAAGTACGTCTAACTATTGTTTATAGTTACAAATACATACTACGATACAAAGTTTCACTACGATTATTTGAATAGTTTTCGAATTATTAAATACATTCCAGACTTTTGTCCGTCCTGTATTGTAACTATGGTTAATTAGTCAAGGTTTACGGCAAACTCACCAATGGATATACATACACATTCCTGTCTTACTATAAAGTTAGTCATAAACTATCACTCCATTGTAATAATAACAACTGGAATCAGACATATTCAACAAACATTGTACTAGATAGTATAGCTTTCATTTAAAATATTGAGAAACTTTAGTACCTACATACATAATTAGTTATACATACTCTGTAAAGCAAGTTTAAAGTTATTAATATTTCTTCAAATATCACTGGTAATTACCGATTGCACGTGCAGGCATACTTGTCCTGCTTTCATGCTTATTAAGCAGCATATCTGTCATCACCAATACAATATAATTATTACAGCTCCTCTGACTTGTTTTTACGCTCCAAATAACTTTCCACACAGCTACATCATGTTTAAAAGTTTTTTTTTTTTGTTATGTAGCGGGTAATCTCTTTAACTGAATCGATTGACAAAATAGTTTTACAAATAAAAAGCTACACTATCCGTAAGGAACATAGGCTATAGATAAAAAAAAAATTATTTCATTTTTTGTAAATTTAGTCCGGTAAAAAATATTAAGTTAGGCCTAGATTGATGAACCGTAATATTTCTTGAATGTATTTACATTCATTACCATAACAACCAAATGAATTAAAGAACAGATAAAATAGCTGATTTCCTTTAAAAGGTGATTTCAAGCTTTGAAGCAACTATTTGCATTTCTAACTTTTATGTTAGATTTTTAATGAAGCGTAGACCAGAGCCTAGACTGATGAATTACCCTAGCAACCAATTGAATAAAATAACAGATGAAACAGCTGTTTGCTCTAATATATCCACACTTCTTTGTTGATTTCACACTTTGAAGCAACTATTTGTATTTCTAACTTTTGGGTTAGGTTTTTATTAAAGCGTAGACTTGAGCCTTGCTGGTTCTTTTGACCTTTATTATAACCGCTGTTATAAAATGTACGAAATAATTTGATTTGAATATTTAACTTTATTTAAAATCTTAGCTTTGGGGTTGTTATTAATCCTACTCCTTTATTATAAAGAAAACATAACATGATTATGTGTATACAAAGTTCCTACAGGGTTGGCGTGCGGAGCAGGCAGGGGTTTCGCCTAGTATTACAATATAATAGATGTACTGGAACATTGTACGTTGTTTTTGGCAATTACCTATCACGAACTTGCTTCAGTATTTATTCCTTTTAACATAAACGTTTGCATAATTTAAATACATGACTGTTACTGTAGCACATTGCGACGTAGTTGTTACGGAATTTTCACGGGAAAGATGAGCCATTGCAGTGACTCTTATGGTGAGACAGAAGGTCTGGGAAGGTTCAATAAGCCCACCTTATTGCCTTCAGAGCAGATTATGAGGTGCCTTAAGGATCGTGTTCCATTCGCAAAGACTTTATTCGACAGATAAATTTAAAACTAAGCAATATGATGTTTTAAAAGCTTATTTAACAAGTTCACTACTAAGGACGCACAATCGCACATGTCGCTTGACACTGAACACTATGAGAAGCGGCCGACGCACAGTGCATTGCGATCGCACCCCAACCTCCGTATTGGGAGTGTTTTAAATACACAATGCATTGAGTGCTTCGCAATACATTGTATATTGAAAATATTCCCAATAAAGGGGTTGGCGTGCAAAGTACGCTATACATTGTGTATTGAAAATACTAAAAATACGGTGGTTGACGTGCGAAGCACGCAGCTCACTGTGTGTTGGACATACTCGCAATACGGGGGTTGGCGTGCGAAGCACGCAATGCATTGTGTCTTGTAAATACTCCCAAAAGGGGGGTTGGCGTGTAATGCACTGTTAAATAAGCTTTTAAAGCATTATGTTTAAATTTATCTGTCGAATAAAGTTTTTGTGAAGGGAACACGATCCTGTATAAATCACAATGTCTGTAAAGCAGTGATATCCAATAAAGGATACCAGCGATAAATTATTTGCAGCGTATTGGCTCTCAGCCGAGTAAATTAGACTGTCATGACTAACAAATTAGTATTTCTTATTGTGCGTCTAGTCGTAATATATTTTGTGTTTGTTTTAACATTTGGAAACGGAAATTCCTATTTTTTAGTTCTGTTTAGCTTGACTATAGTTCCAAATTTAAGTAATTATAAAATTTTTCAAACATATTGTGATTTCTCGCATTTTAAAGTGAAAAACTGTGACATTTTATTAGCAACAAAAAATGCTAGGTATCACTTACATTTCTCATGTGTTCATCAATAATGACTTGATTTGGTTTTCTGTCAGGTTCATTCAAGAATTTTGATTAGAAAGGTATTTTCTTCGTCAGTTGTCAAACTTTAGTGGATACGTATTTTAAAATAAAATAGGAATACAAATACAGTACTTAAATTTAAAAGAATTACTGATGATCAGTTGCCTCAAAAATTACTAATAAAATTAATAACTAATTGAAAAAAATATATTGAAAATAAAGTTTAAAAAAAAAGAAACAATATAATTTAAATAATAACGCTTACGTTAGTTCCGAATCAGTCAGTAACCTTTTTTTGTCCATAACTAGGTTCACATAATTTAAAATTAAATTTAGTAACCCTCGCCTACCAATTAAGGTTGCGTAGTAACATAAGGTATTCACATATCTATATATTTATACAGGTGGCTTTGCCCTGACTGTCTGGCCTAGAATCAACTTAGTGAAAAAACTGCACACGAAAAAAAATGTGAAAGGTATGTTCTTTTTTGGGAGTAGATAGGATTTTGAAAAAAAAAAATATTTTAAAAATTAAACGCATTAGAATTTGATTAAACATCTGTTTGGATCAAAAGCTTAACAACAAAAATCTTTATTTGCATCAAATACCACAGCAACAACCTTACAAAATTTATGATATATTAAAAGTTTTATAAACAAATTTACTTTACGTTGTACAAATTCTACACAGAAGAATGTTTCTTCGCGTACCGCGGCACTCCACAAAAAAAATAATTTTCTCTACGATATTTATATTTTTCAGTTTTAAAATAGGAACAAAAAATATTTCTGGAATTAAAAGTAACCTAGATCAGTTCTATGAAAAATTCTAATACATGCAAATTAAAGATTGGTTCATCCTTTCCGGAAATTAGGCTGCACCAACAGTCAGACAAAAAATGAAAAATGCTTGTCTAGGTTTTGGAATCGTGTGGATAACATTATGAGCTTAGAAAAAAGATTTACTTCAATTTTATTTGTATTATGTTTAGATATTATTAACTAATTACAGATAGTTTGCTTTTATTTCGGTCACAGTATTTTCTATTCAATGGTTTCTGTTCTACCTGTTTGTTTACATTTGTCTTCTGTTGTAGCTCGTGCAATTTTTGACATGGACCCTATTTGTAAAACTGTGTGGAACGTAATTACCTGCTTCAGATTCAAATAGTATATTTCTATTTTGAATATAATACTTTATAAAATTAATTTTATTACAATTGCCTTCCTACAAGTAACGCAACCAAGCATGCGGACAATTTTGCAAAATTCTCGTATATTTAAAGCAAACATTTAAGCAATTTAAAGTATTTCATTGTTAAGAATACTGAATTCACAGCAAAAGAGAAATTCCAGAGCAAATTAACTATTTACTCTGACTGTTGCAATTTAGATAAACGAGCCGCCATTACTCAGTCGTAGCTCCTTGTGATTTAGATCCTCTCTTGCTTGTTAAAGCGTATTTAATTCATTTCATATGATTCGCTTTCTTTCGCGTTTCTCCCTAAAGAAATAAATATTTGTCTGTAACATTTGTTTAATTGTGTCTTTTATACTCTATTGTTCAAAGTATCAAAATTAATGTGTCATTTTAATTTAATATTTAAACGTGGAACTTAACTAACTCCACAAGGGGTGAACTTTGTGTGTTTATGTTATTGTGTGTGCTCGATATTTTATATAACCTGATGATGTGCTATTGTTTTAGAAAGAAAAACAACAACGATCCATAGATGTGATCACTTATAATTTAATATTAATTATAAAATGATCCATGGCTACTATGATTAAATCTATTTTAATTGAACTACATCTACAGGCTATGATACTTTTTTAGAAGAGGACAACCATTAATGTTGAATGCAGGTAAACATATTGTGACTAAATACTAAGTTAGAACTTCAGGTTTTTTTAATGCTTTTTGTATACAAAATAGCTTAATCGATGTTACTAACTTATATATTATTATTTTTACAAAAGTAGGCTACAATTAAATAATGTGTGTTATTTTACATTAATATACAGAGCGTTCATAAAGACCCTTTAACCATATTTATTATTTTTGTTATTGAAAATAATTTCTGAAAAACAAAACTGTGGATATATCTTGAGTTGCATAACAGGACAAATTTGTGGACAAATCTGAACCGTTATGATTTTTTTGGCGGGGAGGCTGAGGGGAAGGGGGTAACAAATTTTAAATATAAAGGTTGGTCATTTAAATACACCTTTGAAAAGCTTATCAAAAGAGAAACAGAATGGCGCAAACCAGAGCTTACTAACCTTGCTTCGTTTCAAAGTAAAGGACAATCAAAATTCTGGAAAATAATATAGTAATACTAACATCAAATCAGGTTAATAATTTGTTGATATTATTCATAAATAGGTTGTATGTTATTTTCCAGAATTTTGATTGTCTATTACTTTGAAATGAAGTAAGATATTAAGTTCTTTACATTAATATACATTACTAAATATTAGTGTCGATTTAGTAAATGAATTTAAGTGCAAAACACGCAAAATTTATGTAGTACATATTTTTAACACGAGGCTATATTTTTTAATTTAAGATATAAAACGTACTGCCTGAGATGGGTGAGATGTCATTGAAAATAAATGGTATTTAGAGGAAAT
Source organism: Philaenus spumarius (assembly GCA_018207615.1). Classification (NCBI taxonomy): domain Eukaryota; kingdom Metazoa; phylum Arthropoda; class Insecta; order Hemiptera; family Aphrophoridae; genus Philaenus; species Philaenus spumarius. Next base: position 25,659 of record JAGFPH010002687.1, on the reverse strand, counting down.
AGAAACATTTTCAGGGGACAAAGCGCAAGTCACTTTAATTATATCAGTTCTAGTCGTGTTTATTTTAAGTGTTTTGTTTTTAAATATGTAAATAAGTTGCAAGAAATTCAATTGAATTTTGTAATCATCACTTTATTGTAATTTATCTTTACGAATCACTTGTGCCCATTTATTAAAAACACAATCTTCTTATTTATTTTTGACATATTTTCTATTTCATAATACAATTTGTTTAACGTCGAACAAGAATTACTAAAGTAATAATATTATGATTATAGCACTAAACTAGTTTGTTCTTCCCTTAAGAACCGTTAAGCCTCGCTATGCAGTAACAACTGAAACAGTGGATCCTATTATGCTAAATTTAACTTGACCAAGTTATGTCACTCATAATTTCAGGAGCTATCGTGCCGCAGAACTAGGCTACAGCCATTGTACTGAAAACAATAGACGTCTAAGCTAATGCATTAAGTGAGTGGTGGACAGTAAGCAAGAATGAAAGCGTTTATGGTTTGTACGTACTTCTAAAATAATTTTAGTGTGAAACATATAAACAATAGGAACAGCAATATTCAATGCGCAATCTGCTTACTGTCCTTCCATATACAAAAATGAAGGTGTCAAGTAACTAGAAGGTAAAAGAGCAGGATTTGTATTATGAATAGAAAAAATGTCAAAAATAAATAAGAAGATTGTGTTTTTAATAAATGTGCACAAGTGATTCGTAAAGATAAATCACAATAAAGGGATGATTACAAAATTTAATTGAATTCCTTGCAACTTATTTACATATTTTAAAGTGGCGGTAGAATTTCGGACAAAACAATGCCCGCTCATCAAACCAAATCACAAACTAGACTTGTTGCTCTTTCAAGGGGCAGGATGGGCAATTTGACTACGGATACTACAGTTTAAAATCCCACTTTCCTTTCCTACATAGGTTGAATAAAACTAAATTTGTTAAGGAGGTACTAACTTATTATATCTCTACTAATATTATAAAGAGGTACAGTTTGTTTTATTGTATGTAGGTGATAATCTCTGTAACTACTGAACCGATTGAAAAAATAGTTCAACTAATAAAAAGCTAAAATACCCCTGAGTAACATAGGCTATAATTTATTTTGATAAAAAAACATTTTTTATTTAAGTGTTTTTAAATTTAGTCGGAAAAATTCTTAGGTTAGGCCTACATTCATGAACCGTCATATTTCTTGAATGTAACCAATTGAATAAAATAACAGATACAACAGCTGATATCCAATGAAAGCTGGCTTCAAACTTTGAAACAATTATTTGTATTTCTAACTTTTTGGTTGGATTTTTACTAAGGTGCAGACCAGAGCCTTGGTGGTTCTTTTACCTTTATTATAACTGCTATTATAAAATATTCGAAATAATTTGATTTGAACATTTAACATTATTTTCAATCGTAGCTTTATGGTTTTTATTAATCCTACACATTGCCACGCGCAAACCTCCCTACCCTTTTAATTTTTTCAATAAACACAACCTTTTGTTGTTAACTTTAACACTTTCCCTCATCAAATAACACCCAAGTGTTTTCAGGCCTTATTTGACGTTGTTCCGTTGTACTACCCCGTTAGAACAATTTGAGAGGTTTGGCGAGGGCAAGAAAAGGAAAACTTTTTGTTTCCTATTCTTAAGTTTTTTAAATTTAAATTAGTTAGACCTTTTTTGTCTTTTGTGTAGTACACTAGCTCAATTCTAGACTCTTTTTCGGGATCGTTCCCTTTGGAGTTAAATTTGTAGTGATCCGTGAATAACTCACCTGCTGACTTAATTACACTAGAGCACTGAATGGTTTTAGGATTAATTTGATTGGATTTGTAAATTATATATTCAAAATTTTTCTATTGAAAACACAAAACGATTTATTAATTAACATAAATCCATTAACTTTGAAACAACAAATTATTATTTTCAAAAACACAATGAAATTTATTAATCTTTAACTTATAATTACATATATTGAAAAGTAGCAAAGTGATTAATTAATTTATTAATTAAAATTTGTATATTAATGATTATATTATTTACATACTTCGATTTGCCATTGTGAGTAATGAAATTTACTAAACGAGTTTACTTTATTCAATTTCCCCAGAATTTACTTGAATTTATTTATTTAATTTAATTTATATATTATTCTGTAAAAAAGGGATTTATTTAAATTATAAGTAACAATGATCGTTTGCCACTTACAGAACACAAGAAGTTCGACGCGTAATTCCTTCTGTCGATTTCCAGCGATTTAAAGTTGTTCTCCTTGGTCCCCAGAATGGTTTCTTCGGCTTACAGTTGTCTTCTCCTAGACTTAATTAAAGTTGTCCTCTCCCAGTTGATTGTAGTATCTTTTGGCAAGATAGGCCGTTTATATGGATATTCTTCTCCCGAAATTATCACGACCCGACTTAGCTTTAGGCCGGAGCTAGAAACGTAACGCACACCGAATTGATCGCCCTTTGATTTTCTCTAAGTACCCTCGGAGCTTGGTCAGCTGTTCACTCGTTGGCGTTCCGTGCTAAACTGATGTTAAAGGGGATGCAGGCTTCTATCGTCGACTTTTTACTTGTCAAACCAGCATCTTCCTCTATGTAACAAGAAATCCTGGTTTCTTGCTTTAGAAATATATTTTTTGGTCTTAATATATTTCCTGATTTATTTGATGAATTTTAGTGCCTTTATTTCCCATCGATTAGGCCTAATTTAATTATTATCTTCATTTATTGAATTTCAATGTGCGGTCTGTTTTGCTCTTCGTAGTGGATCCGATGACGTCACTTCCCCGTCGCAGCTTGGGCCTTGAGTGCCTGTATGAACTTGTCGTTTGACAATTTTTGCATTGATTTCACCCAAACTCTATAACTTCTTTTTGCGTGGTCGGATTTTGATTTTGTTGACTTCTATGGATTGGTTGACGTTTTCTGGTTTCCCTGGAATTCGAATGGTGTTTCTACTCCTCTTCATTCTTGAGTTATAGACTTCGTTAGTTTTGCTTAAATTTTGAAATTTATTTCCTGTAAATTTGAAATTTTCCATTTTTTCTTGCTTGTATCCTCTTCGGTTGGTCTTGAAACGCGTAAATCTGGTGTTGGTTTTTTGATAGCTTGTTTGGTTATCTAGTTATTCAGCTTGTTGTTACTCTAATTGCCTTCGTTTTGTTTTCGGCGTCTCATTCCCCCCCTTTAAAGCTCTTTTCATATCTCACATGGCATTACAATTTATTACACATATATACACCCTATTTTATCAATATTTCCCTTTAATTAATCTCCCTTGTATTTATTATGAATTAATAAAACATTTTTTTTAATTTATTTTATTTTTACAAAACTATTTATTTATATATATTGAACTTCGGCTTGATTATGCCCTATTATTGACTCTATTAAATGCTATTTTTTATGATTTAATTACATTTGAACTTTATGAGTTATTGGCCTTTTTATGCCCAAGAATGACTTTACACTTTATTTTTTAGCTATAAAACTTTATAACTTTATATTTTTTATTACTTTATTTTCTTAACCCTTTTTAACTCTACAAATGACTCTACTTTGTTTTTGGATTTTATTCAAATTCTGCAAAATCGATTTGTTTACGCTTACATTTTTGTCTATAACTTTTTAACAAATTATCATAACAAAATTATTTTTATTACTCCTTGCTTATTTAACTCTCCTTTTAACATAAATCTAATAATAACAACTTTTTTTTATAAAATTATAAACCCCTATCTTTCAATGCTAATTCATTTCTACCAAATTTAGACAAGACTGGACAAGTCAATTCCTGTCAGATCCTGCAAGGTTTTTGTTCGACTTTGTCGCTAATGCATACGTCATAGTCTGCACTTATTTAACTAACACAATTTTAGTTAATTCTTCAAAATTATTAATAAATACTATTTTCACATTAGAAACTACTTTTTTATCTTAATTTTGGGCTTTTCTGACACCCTTTGGCTTTAATCCTTTGTTATATTGACTTTGAATTTATTTTAATTAATGTAATTAATTAACCCCAATTGGATCGGTCGATTGGCCGTTCCAATTATTCCCCCCCTTTAAAAACTGATTTTAATTCTTGAAAATCTGTTTTAGTAACACTTTCTTATACATTTTACTCTTTACAATATTTCCTTAACCTAACATTTATACAAATTTCCACGTACCTTTTGTACACCTTATGTCCACCTTAGTCCACTTTTGTCCTAAATACACATTTATAACACAATTTTATATAGTCACAACATCTGGTTGTATTTGGCCTTGCTATCTGAAACACATGTCTTAATACTATTTCCTTAATTACTAACAATTAATTGTAGCAAACAATCATGTTGAGTAAAAAAGAAAAAACCCATGACCTACTGCCCCTTTCAAAACTCACAATGTATTATTACTTTGCAATGACTTTAAAAGGTTCAAAATAACAACTCCAATTTGTCTACCAACGCTTTTTATCTCTCCCCTCGATGTTTCTCGGTGGTCATGTACTGCGGAAATTGTTATTTACCCAGTAGCATTGTGAATGTTAATGGCTTTCCTTTCTTTTCTATTTCTCATCGCTTGACTGCTGTGGGTCGGTGACTTGTTGTGTTTTGCAGGATGTTTTTATTTTGGTTTGACGGATGTTTTTTGTTTACTTCCACTTCCTTGCTGCTGGCCTAGTTTTCGAAGACTGGTTTCCCTTCTGCACTTCGATGTCACTTTCTTATGAATTGCGTTATTTACAAGTTTATTTACACTATTGTTTTCATCTTAGTTCTTGGCTTGTTTCCGAATTTGTTTATTACACAGTACTTCATTTTAGTTTTTGGTTTGTTACCGAACTGGTTTACTTTATTGTATTTCATTTTAGCCTTCGGTTTGTTTCCGAACTTGTTTACCTTGCTGTACTTTGTTTTTTGAACAGGTTTCCTCACCTTAGTATTAATTCCACGTTGGCTATTTCTCACAAATCTCCCTTTTTTAATTACTTGCTTAATTCTCCTTTTATTTATT
>JAGFPH010002687.1:9640-20529 GCA_018207615.1 Philaenus spumarius | reverse complement strand
TTATTTAAATTTTATTTGTATTATGTAGGCCTATAGATATTATTAACGAATTACAAATAGTTTGCTTTTATTTCGGTCGCTGTATTTTCTATTCTTTCGTATTTCAATGGTTTCTGTATTATACTTTTGTTTAGATTTTGTCTTCTGTTGTAGCTCGAGCAATGTTTGACATACAGCCTACGCATAAAATTGTGTGGAACGTAATTAACTGCTTCAGATTCAAATTGTATATTTCTATGTTGAATATAATACTTTATAAAATGAATTTCATTATAATTGCCTTCCTACAAGTAACTCAACCAAGCATGCGGACAATTTTTGCATAATTCAAGTATATTTAAAGCAAACATTTAAGCAATTTAAAGTATTTCATTGTTAAGAATACTGAATTCATAGCAAAGGAGAAATTCCAGAGCAAATTAACTATTTACTCCGCCTGTTGCAATTTAGATAAACGAGCCACCGTTAACTCAGTCGTAGCTCCTTGTGATTTAGATCCTCTCTTGCTTGTTAAAGCGTATTTAAGTAATTTGATATGATTCACTTTCTTTTGCGTTTCTCTCTAAAGAAATATTTGTCTGTAGCATTGGTTTAATTGTGACTTTTACACTCGATTGTTTAAAGTATCAACACATTTTATATTTTAATTTAACTAACTCTACAGGCTATTTACACATTGTAATACTGTTGAGTACAATTGATGTTACAACGCATGCAATATGTGACCCAGTGATCAGGGATGTATACATAATTATACAAAGACATCAATCCACCATAATACATAATTACTAATAGTCCATCATTCACAAAACACACTAGATTCAGAATACAAGTTCGAAGTAAATGCTAGGTGTAAAATCGCAGCTATTCTCGGAGTTGTAGAACAAGCGTCTTCAGCATTTCCTCAGGGGATCAACTGACCAGGATGCAGTATCTTGGAAGAAGGCTTACCAAATAGACCGAATGTGTGGATTAATTTCCTTACCCTTTTAAGGCGATCCTATAATCTAAATATGAAGAGCCTATAGGATTTGTGTTTATGGTTATGTTTGTGTATAGATAAAAAATATTTGAATTATTCTGCAAAGTAAAATAAAAGAGTTCGTATTTTTTCGAGCGTTTCTTTTTACGCAGGTATTCGCACCATCTTTTCAGCTCCGAGACCATTCTGACAGCTCCAGAGTTGAACAGGACCAAGGACAAGCAGTTGCCTAGCGTCACATAGTACATTATTTAAGTTAGCATCGCATTTAAGTTAGCAGACTTTGGAGCACATACTCATCCACTGCACCTACCACATAGAAGAAAGACAAACCCTAAAAGAAAATGTCGGTGAAGAACCCATGCTCAGAAAGATCCTCACAGAAACTCAGCATTGGGCCTTAGCTGCAAACGTATACCGGAGACATCGAGCCATCGAGGTGAACAGCCTTGGACGCTTGAACTAAGAAGTAAGTAAGTTATCATCGCCACATCACAATTGATAATTTTATTTTTGTTAGTACTTAAAAAATGTTTTGTTTGCTAATTTTTGCTTGTGTTTCACAAAGTATATACATTAAAAACATTAAACGAGCAGATATTATATATATAGGATGTTTACAAACTCTATACACAAACTATAAGATATTGTTCCTTACGTCAAAAAAAAAATAAAAAAAAAACATAAAAAGGAATATAACCATGGTTAGATCTTGTTTTCTTTACACTGTGTGTGTCTGCATGAATTTTTTTCTTAACAATTATTTTAACAAACGATATTGCTTATTAGAAACAACCTTTCCTGTTCTCGCAAATTATATCGATTTTCGGGATTTGATATGCAGGAGAAACTGGCAAAAATAATTTCTTAGCGAGCTTAAAAACTCAATAACAATCATATTTGGGCTCTTTCCAAATACTGAGACTGATCTTGCAATTTTTGTACAGATAAATTTATATTCATATTACACTAAATATGTAATATAATAAAATAAATTAAAGTTACCTAACCAAATCCCTTTTAATTTCTTTGTTGGCAAGTTTCTTCAAATAAATTCTAGCATTCAACTCCTTTTAATGGTGTACCATAAAAAAATGCAAGTATTAAACTTCTGATCACCCACACACAATTAAGGAAAATTTACATTATGCTATCTTACAACTCAATTCGTTATTTATATGCAAATGGCTTAAGAATTTATGCAAATAAAGTAACTATATATACCGCAAGTTATTTCCCAAGAGAGGTTGTGAATTGTTATTACTCTTATTTTGCTTCTATGCGGACAGTAGTGTTTTAAAAAGTTACTTTATTTGTGCTGTAGATATTTTGTAATACGTTTTTTTTTCAAATAAAACATGTTATATTACAGTGGCTACAGTTTTATTTCCCACGAGTTTTATAATCACCGGTATTCAAAAGTAAAATTAATAGAGTATATTTATAGATTTACCAGGAAATAAGTTGGGAGCTTAAGTATAAAACGGGTAATACAGTATGAACATGTATTACATCATCAAAAGTTTTCAGTACCAAATTGAATTAAATCTAATTTGTATTTAAATTTATTTTGTTTTGATCAGAGTGAAGCAAACAAAAAATTGTTTGGGCTCAGGGTAAAATTTGTATGTCATTTATATTTTATTTACATAAGTTTGTGAAGTGAAAGTGAAAAACATTCTTAAAGACTTATTTTAATAACAGATTCGTGCACACGAATATAATTGTTTTTGATATCTTGTTGACAGACTTACATTTTTTAAACGCTGAATTCACTACTCTGGTATACAGTTGTACAACAAAAGAATGAAAAATATAGGGCTAGGTTCTATCCAGAGCTTCTAGAATTCGCTAAGGTGCTACCTCCTAGTAAATGCTTTCTACTTTGTGGAAGAATATCTTTCCAGAAGTACCTAAACGAAATCTGCAGGAAGGGCTTATTTGTTTAGAAATGTAACAATTAATTTGAATTTTTATAAAATTTTTATGTAAACTTTTATGTAATTTTCTGTATACATGTATGTTTTATTTTTGGTACATATTATTTTTATGTATCTAATAATTTTGACATAGCACACGTTTCATTTGGAACAAACAACATGTGAAAAAATAAATAAATAAAATTTTTTGTAATAGCTATTTAAAGCACAAAAGCAGATAGATGGTAATATATTTATTATGTCATCAATAAACTCAGAAAATAAATTAGAAATAAGGAGATAAGTAAATTAATGTAAGACATTGAAAATTAATAATCTAAACACTATTATTAAATCTATAACAACAAATTTATAACATAGCATATTATTTATTATATTTTAAATATGTTTAAATCAATTTTTTAGATTTTTTTTAATAATTGAAAAAAATATTTATATCTTCTGGAAAGAAATAGATTCACACGTTATGTTTTGCGCTTTGGTTCTAAAATAACATAATATAATTCTGAAACAACAATTTAGAGACTAATGTGAGAGCTGATTATGATATTTATTAAGATAGAATCTTACTTTTAAGCCTCCTTGATTTACGGTCTTTCGTGGGTTGTAAATTTGCAATCAGAACGCCAAATACAATTTAAACTAATGCTCCACATTACATTGCTTGAAGAATGGACAAACCTCTCTTTTGTTTTTGATTGTTTGTTCACGCTATTGTTGTTTCAGGCTTTGTCTACAGACTTAGTGAATTAAACTACAAGGTGGTTCGCAATACCAATACTGCATATATAATAAACAAAGATATTATCTGTATATATAAAATCCAAATACCACTTACTCACGGACTCATCATGAAATCTCAAAACCTACCGAACGGATTGCAATGAAATTTGGTATGTAGCTTCCTCTAAGGCCCTAGGTGCTCGCTAAGAAAGGTTTTAAAAAAATTAGAAATTGTAGGGTGTTCGGGTGATCAAGATTATTAAAAATCCCTATAAGAAATACATAGTACAGTATAATATATTTATTGATATATGTTTTTTGTTAATATACATTTAACTTTGATTTGTCTACCCGTGCAAAGCCGGATCGGGCCAGCTAGTAAAACATAAACGCTCCTATAGTATTTTCTTAGTATAACAGTGAAAATGAACAATTTCGACGAGAAAAGATATAAATACTAACTGCAAACAGTACCTTATAAGCTTTGTTTTAATAATGTTCAATAGAATGTTTATAAACGTTATAACGCTTTCTATACCACTTTAAAAACTGTTTAGTGTTAAATCCATTGATTGTTCGACAAATATTTAAACTATACATGGGTGGGGAAAAGTCCTGGAACGGGTTAATGTTTTTTTAACCGTTACAGATGGAACTATATAACTCGGTACACTGTTACTGGGCATAAAACACTATTTTACCACAATTTCAATGAGCCGCTACCACTTCGGGGGACGGCCCACAAGGAGTCAGAAGAAAATCTTAAATGAGAGCGTGAGTTGAGTTGTACATCAAATTAAAGGTCTAATTTAGTAGAATAGAATGCCGCAAATCCGACTTCAAAAGGTTCACCCTAAACAAAATGGCGGCCCTAAACGAGTTGAAATAAATCGACATAAAGTTGCTAATATCTCGAAAGGGAAGAGTTTTTAGAAAAAAATTCAAGAGACAAAAATATTTATTTCAAAGTGCTTGACCTAAACAACTGCTCCCAAATAGGTTTCGTAAATTTTTTTTTTTTTTTTTAATTTTCTAAGACGGAAGAGTAAAAATAATATTTACGAAATCGATTTGGGAGCAATTGTTTAGGTCAAGCAGTTAGAAGCGTGGAAAGAACGTGACGTCGTACTAAGAAGACGTTCAAGGCCTCGGTGTACACAAGCCTTCCCTCAATGGTATTCTTTTGTGGCCTTTACTGTAGTACATATTTCAAGACGAGGTTATATTTAAGTTAAGATATAAAACATACTGCCTGATTTAAGAATAGGTTGGGTGAGATGGAATTCAAAATAAAGTGTATTTTAGAGGAAATAGAAATATTTTCAGGAGACAAATATTTTAAAATTCGTAATTAAATTTTAAGTGTTTTTTTATTAGAAAAAACCTTGTCAATTTGTTTAACGTCGAACAAGAATCAATAAAGTAATAATATTATGATTATAGTACTAAATTATTTTCTTCTTCTCTTAAGATCAGTGAAGCCTCGCTATGCACTAACAGAACTGAAACAGTGGATAATATTATGCTAAATTTAATTTGACCAAGTTATGTCACTCATAGTTTCAGGAGCTATCGTACCGCAGAACTAGGTTACAGCCATTGTACTGAAAACAATAGACGTCTCAGCTACTGCATAAAGTGAATTTCGGACGGCAAGCAAGAACCAAAGCTTTTGTGGTTTGTACATATTTCTTAAGGGGATTTTCTACTGAAAACACTAAATTGACTAATTTTAACTATACCAATCTGATTTTTGTTTTATTTGCTTATAAGAGGTTATATAAGTATTATATACTGTCAAACTCAAAATATTTGTGTATATATAAATTATATGTATATAAATATGTATATAAATGAGGGGTTTAACATAACTTCATATATCTCCGGATCTAACAGTTGGAATTTGATGGAATTAGTGTCTTTTGTTCTCTAAATATTTACGAGAGCATTTGTCTCTATCTTCATTAAAAAAAAATTATTTAAAAAAAAATTATAGTTTTGAAATATTCGCATATATGCTAAATAAAAAATTATTACACAGCTCCTATCCCAGATATAAACAAAATTATTCCTAAATATTTAGATAAACTATTCAGGAATATGTGGTAAGCATTTCAACTGTTTGCTGTAAGTACTTCCTGAGATATATCAAATGTTTACTTAAAAAACACGGAAAAATCAAACTTGCGGAAATGCTTGATCAAAGTAGGGCATTGGATATGTTATGTTAGGGCACCTAAGTCATATATTATGTTTTATTATAGCAAATAGGTGACGCAATCCATGTTATATATATTTTCTTAAAGCTAATTAAATGTAGAACAAAATTCAATAACAAAATGTTTTTTGCACAAAAATTTTTTTGCCGATTTTTAGTAGAACATCCCCTTAAAAAAACTTCAGTGCTAAACAGATAAACATTAGGAACAACAACATTTAATCCAAATCTGCTTCGTGTCCTTTCATGGAATAACAATTAAGGAGTCGATTTACTAGATAATAAAAGAGCAGGATTTATATGAAATAGAAAATATGTGAAAAATAAATAAGAAGATTGGGTTTTTAATAAATCTACAAGAGTGATTCGTAAATATAAATTATATCAAAGAGGCGATTTCGAAACGTATTTATATATTTTAAAGAATTGGTAGAATTTCGGACAAAAAACCTGCTCATCAAGATAAAACGCGAACTATTTTAATTCTTGTTACTCTTTTCAGGGAGCAGGGTAGGCAATTTGACTACTGACATCACAAAATTAAAAATCCCACATTTCCCTGTGATATTCGAAACTAAGTCTGCGGCCACACGGTCCGGTTTTGCGGGATCCCGATATTCGGGATGAAGACAGCACAAGGTTTTAAATTGGAGCGTTGGACACGGACATCCCGATTTACAACGGATGGTGCTGCCGAGAAACGGGATCCCGCGAAACGGGAAGGAGATACAAAACACGTGCATTTTCTAGTTTGCGTTCAGACCATCCGCTTATTCGGGATGCGTCGCATTGCTTCTTGTTGTGTTTTGTCAACAGCAAAATGTTTGATATGGACAAACTAATAGTAAATGTACATGGAAACCCACCCCACATGCATGTACTTATTGTACATGTTTGTAGACATTCCTAGTGACAGTGATTGTGATAATGATTGTTAAAAAAAATCTAAATTGACTGAGATTATAAATATAGTGGTAATTTAAAATTATACTGAACATATAGTCAGTAAAAATCTATTTTGTCTAAAAACATTTATTCGATTTAAATTAAATTTGATATATGTATAAACAATATATGTATAAATACGATGTAAAATTCATTATTGTAATTGTAGCCACATCCCATATGTAATAGTATTACAGTATTTATACTTGCCTTAGCAATCCTTTTACAAGTCTTTATATCGTTTACAGCTGTTTCACCTTTTCATTTTCAGGCATCTTCAGAACGAATACACAAAAAAACACTTCTCACAATTACACTTATAAACAGTGATTAATATGATATTTAACACAAAAATAAATTAAAAAATAATAAATAAAGACACAAAATAGATAGACATAAAGTGTGATATGACAGACTTGATGACAGTCGCATACTGTGACTTAAATAAATTTAACAAGTGTTTTAAATGTTTTACCAACTGTCGTTTTGTGTTTTTATTTATTATGTTTTTATTTATTTATGTATTAAATACCAAATTAATCTCTGTTTATAAGTGTAATTGTGAGAAGTGTTTTCTGTGTATTCGTTCTGATGATGCCTGAAAATAAAAATGTGAAACAGCTGTAAACGATATAAAGACTTCTAAAAGGATTGACAATTAATAATAATTTTCAAAAATATAAACTAAAATGAAAAATAAATTTTTAACCCTACAATTGTCGATGTTAATTTTTTGATATGCCAAGCCATTTCGGTGCGTGTTGCAAATACGTTTTCAAAAATTCACTGAATACAGTAACTATAAACCAATCCAAAAGTGTTCCATAGCTTTTTTGTAGAGAAAGGTTCAAAGAATTCATATGTGCCAGTAAAAAAATATTAATTATATTACAAAGTTATTAGCTCAAGAAACAAAAATTGTTCAAGTAACGAAAGAAAAAAGTTAAACTTTAGGCCTACATAAAAATTAGTAAACATTTTTTGTAATTTTTTAAAATGTACAAACGTTTTGTAATTTAGTTCTAAATAGAACTGTATAAAAATATATATCAATTTCAAATTCTGGTTTTGAAAACACAAGTTTTTATATTCCTATTAAGTGTAAAGTCCTGAACTGAATAATATTGTAGGCAGTGTTTAAAGAGCGGAAGTGCGTTTTGCCGGGACCGTGTGTACGCAACAACTTCATCCCGAATTTCGAGATCCCGATTATCGGACCGTGTGGCCCCAGCCTAAGACTTTTTAAATTTGTTACGGACATACTAATTTAGTGAATTATATACTTTGTAATAACGTAAAATAGTATATGTTTTCAAGAAAATATTGTTGTTGCCCTCCATAAAGTCGATTTAAACTGAAAGGTAAAACACGTATTGTAGTCACTCTGATTCGTGTCGCTTGAACTATGAAGAAATATTAATTTCACTATTAACGACTCAGCCCCTGCTCTTTCAAGGGGCAGGGTAGGCAATTTGACTACTGACTTTACAAAATTAAAAATCCCACATTTCCCTGTGATATTTGGTCGAAACTAAAGCAGACCATAGACGTGCCGATTTGTATGATAGATTTGTATGTGCCAACATTTCGCTATACACCAAACGATAGGACTTGTGCTACAACTTGTTTAAATGGACAATTTTACACCAACAAAAATGAGTGTGTAGGGGCATTACACGGTGTAGAATTGCAGCGACAACTCAGTCAACATGTAATGCCTCCAGACATTCGAACAAATTATTAACAACTTGCTAGTTTCCTCTATTTGCGCATACATATCCTAGTGTTTAGGGCTGTTACTTTTGTCCACACAAAACTGAAAGCGCTGAATGTTGGCTCATACAAATAACAGCCCTAAACTATTACAAACAGACCTAAAATAATGTTGTGCCAACCATTCATTATGTCACATCCAAAAGTTAGTACTGCCGTAGTAGTAATACATAATTTAAACCAGAAAAATAAGCGTAGCCAATTAGCGCGCGTCGTACACGTCGTCTGCAGAAATTCCACTGCGCTTTGAATCGAGAACTTTCTTCAGCTCTCTTCTGAATGCTGATCTTAATGAATACATTTCTCTTATTGCAAGATCTCTATTCGCGTCAGCTTCAACCTCCTTTAATCTTTGAACTAAGATTGCGCATGCCTCGTTCATTAAATTTCTATTACCGGTACTGTAATATTTCGACTTGACATTCCACAGACAGGGGTGTGTTTTATAAATTCTTGTAAAAATGTTTTAGAGAAATTTCGCATAGGCCTATCACACATGTTAGTAGAATAATGAAAAGAATAGTACGACACTAAAAATAAATGTAAATTACAAAAAAAAAAAACGACAAATGTAAGTCAAAAGTACTAGACTTTTAGTATCAGTTGGAAAAAGAAAACGAAGAACACAACTAGCTACTGATGCGACACACTAGGTTACGTTCACACAAAACCAAGTGAAATCAAACCCCTGTTGATTCACAGCGACATGATTGTGCATGCACGTTTGCCATATAGATCTTGCGCCTAAACATAGAAAACTGTTTGTGCAGACAAATTGGAGCCAACATATTTCATGCTTGTAGTGGTGACACATGTTGGTAATTTTTAAGGAAATTATGATTGAATAGGGCAGAAGCACTTGGATCTAAGTTAGGGGGTGGGATTAGTTGTGAGCTGTACATAATGTAAGGCATATATTTTTAATAGACACGCAATAAACCCAATATTGTTCTACGAAATCCCTAATGTTTTCTATAATTTTAACATTTAAAAACAATTTTTACAGAAATTATAAGTATTTTGGAATTTAAAGTAGCCTAACATATTCTCTGAAAAGTCCTCTACATGTTACTGAAAGTTTTGTCAAAATCGGTTCAGCCATTCTGAATATTAGCCAAGCCAAACAAACAGGCAGATAGACAGACAAAAAAATTATAAACAGGTGTTTAGGTTTTGGTAATGTGTGAATAGCCATATGAGCTTAAAAAAAACTAATATTTTGAAATCACAGACACTTCCATTTTATTTGTATGTATAGCTGAATCAAAATTGAACAAATATTACAAATTTATATTTTTTTGAAAAAACTGTTTGGTAAAATTTTAGTTTTGAGGAATATTAGTTTACTTTAGTGGTAGTAAAAAACAAACAAAAACTATTATGAAAGTTTTAAGACGCCATCAATAAACTGGACACAGTAAAAAAAAAAAAATAAATAAAACTTTTTAAGACTTTTAAAATAATGCAATACTTGATCTATGTTTATAATTAAACGTTCTTTCAAAGTCCACTCCCTCACAATATATATGCTAAGCCTTTTTGCGCAATTAGGTTTACAAAAGAATTTTCGATCTTTTAGGAACAAAATTTTTTGAATTTTCCTCAACAAATTTTAGATCTTTTAAGTACAAAATTTTAGGAATTCATTTAGAAAGAAAATGAAAAGACGAAACACTTTTTCGAGACTTCTGCTCCTGTGCGTGTTTTTTTTTAAATTTTTATAACTGTCAAAATTGTGTTTCCCGTACCCAAAAACATACAAAACGATATCCCACACTGTATTTTCAAAATGTTGACAAAAAGACGTGACCTCGACGCGCTACTACTTTTTAACTCTAAAAAACTGTTTTGCCGTGCCCAAAAACATATAATACGTTACCTTGCACTGTATTTTCAAAATTTTGACCGAAAAACGTGAACCCGACGCGTTACGAATCACGCAAGAAAGCTTAATAGCTTTTCAACTCTCCGCTATAAAATTACGAAGATTTCGGCAACACCTGTATGCATATATCGTGTTAACAGACAGATAGACAGACAAAAAATTATCGCATAATTTCAATACTTTGGCTTAGTAGGCTAATGCGAGCCGAAGCAAAATACTCAGTTTTATATTATTAATAAAATTGGAAAAAAGGTAAACAAAAACCCTTCTTAGGACATTTATTCATCTTTAATGAGATTTTTAGTAAAACAAAATCCCCCCTCCCAAATTAATGGATTTCTAATTAGGGGCTTTAATTTGATGCAACGCAGGCTATAAGTGTACATTAAAACATTTTGAGATGGGTTAGAAGAATTGAGAGGA
>JAGFPH010002686.1:165019-175604 GCA_018207615.1 Philaenus spumarius | reverse complement strand
TTCAAAAGACTAGATACTTGGATACACGTTTCTACAAACGCTACAGTATAGACAAGAACTTAGGGCCAGTATAAATTAATTATTCTAGTATGATTTGATTGCATGGTAAAGCAATAAATAACGTTTACACCATGCATTTGGAGTGATCTGATAAACATTACATCAATTGTTGTTCGATGGACAAATATATCTATACTAATGTGATACTATTTCATTTGTTAAATATTCACTTAAAACATATTGACAGCAGAGTGTTATTAGTACCAAAATGATACCTCACTTCTTCAACAAACATCATTTCAATTTTAATTCTTGACGGAAATATATTGCTTTTTGCCGTTTTTGGTATTCATTTATTTGACCAAATAAATATTCTTTTAAATCAGTTTGTATGATTTTTAAACATATCAAAATTAAATTTGATGCTTTAAAACACAAATAATATATTATATATGAATATTATATTTGGACTTTTTATAAAAATACCATAGTACAAAATATTACCACAGCTATCATGAGGACTACTTGTGGTACTTGGTCTCAGCCGCCGACTATGCATATACTGTATTACTATATACTAATACACTATACTATTGCTTGGTTTCTAGGAATATGTAGAACTAAAATTTTAACATTATTTCATAGATCCCAACGTTAGTGAAAGATGTGTTATTTTAACACAAAAATTAATTAATACTGCATTTGTGCACGTATTATTTCTTTCATAATTTCTTTAATATTTTACATTGACGGATCTTATTTGTGTTTTTTATTCAGTTTCAGAATAAGTAAAACATAAGTATTTCTATGGTACTTAACTAGTACCGCAATATCACCAACTTTAAATAAAGAAGGTAAAATAATTTTCTGTAAATCTTATATCCTTTAGTGTTTTACCTTTAAATAAAAGTGAAAAAAACTGTTTTATAGTTTATATTTTGTTTTTCATTTTTCGATATTTTCATAAGATAATATATTTGATTATTCCTTGCGAGTTACAATTTTACCTTGTCTTTACTTTCTTTTAGAAACAACATTGGAGAAATGGAACTCTTCTGACAGGAAAAGGAAACTTGACAAAGGACTGCTTTTAAGCCTCTTTCCTTTCCCTTCTCTTGGCAGCCTAATGTACAAACAATGTTTCTCTGTCTCTGAAAAGTGAAAAGGTCAATTAAAATTAAACCAAAAGATAATTTGAGAACTTAAGTTCGTCACATAGCATATATTTCTTTTTCCTGCCAATTTTGAGGCGGTCAGATTATTATTTGATGTTGTATTACAACTTTTGTTGCAATTAATTTAAAGATTCTCTGAGAACTGAACATGGACCTATATGAAGAGTATTCAATCTTTATTCACTTTAAAACTAAATTGCTTAATTTGTGATGATTAAGAAAATAGTTTCATAGAAAAGTGTGGACTAAATGTACTATGGCAAAAGACAGGAAACCAAACCCGGCACCATAATGGCTAAATACAATAGTGTTTTGGATAATCTTATCTGTTTAATACACTAATAAAGTTGTACACATTTTGTTTAGCATTTTGTCGTAAAGTCATGAATTTATCTCTTTTTTATACCAAATTTGCTTACACAGTTCATCGTGTTGTTTATGTGTAATTTCACTGTTAAGTAATTACAATAAACATGTGAAGAAGCATAGCGGTTCTGTTGACAAGGTCAAACAGAAAACAGTTTATATATTAACTGTCCTTAATGGAAATAAAGAATAAAGGACACATATTGTATTTCTATTTGTTCTTGCTTTATAATAAATCGGTAATCTCTTATTGTTATGTTTTATAAGACTTTGCAAATTCCCAAATTGTATGTACAAAATATTACAAAAAATAAAAAATTAATAATGTTTATCAGATCACTCCAAATGCATGGTGTAAACGTTATTTATTGCTTTACCATGCAATCAAATTAGTACTAGAATAATTAATTTATACTGGCCCTAAGTTCTTGTCTATACTGATTATAATTATATTAGTAACGCATAGCTTAACTCATCCTGTCAGATTACGTAACTAATACTGTTGGGTATAATACGATGAAGTATATGATACAATGCTGTGTTTTGGAGTTAAAATAACAAGTCTTTGCCGAATACTAATCTGTTTGATAACAATTGAAATTAATAATGTCGTCCTTATATATTATTTCTCAAAGGTGTTTTTTTTTTATGGCTAAGTGATATCTCCCTTAATTCGTCATCAAAATAAATTATTCAAGCATCATTTTAAAGCTTATGTTCCCCGCTATTGAAATAGAAAACAGCTTAAAAATTCATGTTTTAGTTACAAAAATTGACTAAAAACTTTTATATTTACTTCATATGGTTCCTAATGAAAGGCGGCATCTATTAACAATCTGTTTAACTAACAAGACAGCTGTTAGATAGTTCATGGTTCCTAATGAAAGTCACCATCTGCGATTTCCCTTAATTCTTCATCAAAATGATTATTCGAGCATCATTTTAAAGCTTATATTCCAAGCTATTGACAAAAAACAGGCAAACAGCTTAAAGTTCACGTTTTCATTACAAAAGTTTATTTTTAAAACTTTTATTATATTACACTTCATATGGTTCCTAATGAAAGGCACCTTCTGTCAACAATCTGTTTAACTAACATGACAGCTGTTAGTAAGACTGTTTACATTCTAAATGCAAGTATAATCTATCACACAAATCAATCAAATTAAACCAACGTAAATAATTAAACGTAATTTACTTTCAACGTATTAAATCAGGTAAGTTTAGGCCTACTCTTAACTTGCGAAATATTCGCACGGATCAGCTAGTTATTTTATAAGAAGAAAATATTTAATTTTCCATTAAAATTATATTACATTGACCCAAATACCATACGACAAATCTATGTTTAATCAAATCCAACAACTCTCGATCCGAATAAGGTAGAATCAATAATACTCGTACGAGTACATAAATCAAGATGTAAGAATAAAATACAGAACACAATTCTCACAAAAATACGTTTCTTTGTCAAACGCGCTTTAACGACAAAGTCGTCATCTTCAATGACACATGAGCTACAACTAAATTATAACTAAGGAAACAAAGTGCTATGCTACAAACGTTTACCTTCCCACAGAGTAGGGCGTGGTCTTAGTTTACAAACAACCAATAGAGTTGACAACAACAACTTAATAGTACTCAGTAACCTATAGGCTTAAGGGCTTATGTCTAAAAATAAAGAATAATGAAAATGTCAAATATGTGTTTGTAAAAGTACGTTAATAACTAAAGAAGAAAAAACATCTACACTTTTAAAGTGTATCAATTAGAGTATTTCTTTACATATTCAAGTTACTGTGGCAACAAGCACACAACTAGCTAAAAATTTAAGTGACCATGAAAAACACAATTAAATTAAAATAAGTCAAAGTACTTCTGATTAAATAATACAACAAATGACAGTCGCGAGATCATATAGATAATCCTAACTCACGCATAATTATTGGTAAGAGATTAGTACAAACTGTTGTTCTTGATCTAAATAATTTCAAAGTAATTGAAGAGTAAAAGTCATATCAACAAAAAGGGTCGTTTCGTTAGCGCTTTCAAGATTATTTTGTACAAAATGTGTAAACAGCATTGTAAATAACAAACAACAACGTCTCTGACAAACAAGTTGAAACCCTCTTCGAGCCTTCCAATTAGCTAATTCAAACAATAAACTGCACAAGAGTCACTATAATTAGATGTGGAATAATGAATCAAAATTTACAACGTGTGGAGCTTTCTAATCATTACATTGTTTTCAAAACTAAATCTATTCTCAGGCTTAAAATAATAATTATTTAAATACGGAGGGTTTAGACTTTGCTATTATTAGACACCATAGACTTTTATATGTATATATTTAAGGCCATACAAACATTTTAAAATGGAATCTGCAAAAAAGAACTGATTATTTTATTAGGAACAACATCAAAGTCAGAAATAAATTATTGTCAATCAAATTTTATTTTGTCACAGCATCTAAATTAAATAACCAATTTTCTGAAAAATTTTAATCCTGAAAAAATAAAACAAACGTGTGATTTCTTTAATTCATTGGTAGTGTTGAGGGTTTAATGAAAACTGTGTTATTTAAAGTTGTAAATCTAAATGAATAAATTACATGTATTTATTATAATTTGATATTGTATGGAAAGTAAGCTTAAGAACTATACATAATGATTCTAGTGCGAAAGTATAAATACAAAATTAAGTATATAAAGCGTGAACTATGAATAATGTATGGATTATTTTTATGACCAGTATATAGGTGTGTGTAGATATCTTATATCATGAAAGTATGCTTATGATATTACGGTTGTAAAATTTGAAACTGAGGAACATTAAAACGAGTAACTCTGTTGAAATGAGAGATTTCGAAAGGTTAAAGAAATTAAATTAACCTTTAACGGTACTAAATGTGGATAGTAAAATAATTTATGTCAAATCTAGCAATAATGTGAATTAAAATTCAGTTTAATGTTATGTTTGTAAATAAAATGAAAACGTGTATTGTCTTTGCAGTAAAATAGGTCATGAGTATGAATAGTTCGTATTTATTTGAGATTGAATAATCGGTAATATTTTGAGGAACTAAGTTCATTTAAAAAAACATAAATAACTTCTTAAAGAATAAAGGCACTAAAAGAAAAACAATAATTGTAAAATATTAGAAAAAATATTGAGAAAACTAAAATATTAAGAAAACCCTAAATGAATTACTAAATGATTAATCAGCTTTCTTTATATTATAATAAATACTTCTATATTTGTTTATTAAAAGTATTGACGTACTTAAACCGTAACTTCGTCTTTCATTTACCTTTGTTTAGATAAACTATATTAACATTAAATTCCTTGTGTTTAACAAGTCAACGCACACTATACGTCCATTGGGTTTACCTAAGAACATTAACTAGTATGTCCACCGTTTGCTATACTTCCGCCCTCCTACCCTCTTTTCACAAATCTGAAATGTGTGGCTATTATACTATACAGTATTTTACTAACACGAGGCGTCTCTCTCACACCAACCAATCAAATTACACCACATAGTTTTAGGAATACCCAGTCTTGCAAACCGTTCCATTACTAAGAAAGTACAGTTTACAGAATGTCACAATTTTAACTTCTCCATTCTTATCCAGAAAGTTTTTCCGGTGGTATTTCACATGAAATAAAAGCTGTTTTTACAGTGTACGAAAATAAATGCTCCAAATTCTTTACAACTAATAAGTGCATTTTCTAGAATAATCCATTATTTAAAAAAAATAATTTAATCAGATTGCTTTACAAACTATTCGAAAATTAAAAACTTTAATATAAACTATTTTTTTATATAATTCCATATAATTTCACAATAATAGCATTTAATCAATTGAAGAATGTGGGTTGAACAGTTACTGCATTTTAAATGACTTTGTAGACTTATTTCTCGTCATGCAAGTCTAAACTAAAACTATGTATGTTTGATTTCTCGTCTACATAACATTACGCACACACTAACACACACCCACACCATATAACTAGTTGATTATACAAACCCCTCTAATATACATATCTTAAATAGACTATACTTTTTTTATATCCAGTCTGATATCCACGCCATTACTAAAACTGTTCAAGACGCAGTATATTTCTTCGAACTTAATATAAGTAACAACACAGTACTTGTAAGAGGAAATTCAGATTTTGTTACACGATCTTCCCTACCAGTTTACAGTAGTTTTTTAATTTGCCTCTTAATTTTCTGATATAGAACCTAAAGATTAAACAATACACACAGAAATACACAGAAAGCTCATACACATTTATAACAAACACTGTATCCCGTATATATTTTTCATTAATATTTTAGATTTGTATACCAAAACATCTGCACTTTACGTCCTACAATAACTTTGCATGTCTTCAATTGTGCCCTTTGCTGTGAATATAAAAAGTTGAGAAAACAAAGAGGAGGTTTTGGAGCGATTGTTTTGCTTCTGGGTTAGACTTAGGAAAGAGTCGTAACTTGATACTGATATTTGTTTGTCTATATAAAAGTGTTTTATGATCGGCAACGTAACACGAATTTATAAGTAAGTACGGATTATATTGCTTACAACTTAAATCAGAATTATTGAAAAGCTAAACAAATGTTACAATATTAAATTTTCTTCACCGAAGGCATAAATTTGTGTAACTGTTCTCTAAAATGAATTATGTTATTGATTTGATCTGATAAACTGTTTGGACTTAGATATCAATTTTAATAACTATTGTAACTTATGCGAATTTTATAGAAAAGAACGTTCATAATAACTTTCAGCGTGAGTATTGTTTAAGCTGTAATTAATTTCTTAAACAAAATTGTTTTTGAACATTTTGGTATCAAACGGTAATTGGGTTGTTAATTTGTTAAAATAATTGATAATTACTTACTAGTATGAACTACAATTTTCAAATGCTTGTAACTTATTTCAAGATGATAAATCATATTACATAATTACATAATTTGAAATTAAAAATTGCCTGTAAAAATTACGAAAATTTACAATTTTTAGAGTGGGAAAGAATTAACCAAAACATCAAAAACAAATTTAAATAATTATTTAATGTTTAAGAGAAATAGGATCGTAAATCCAAAACATCAAAAACTAATTTAAATAATTATTTATGTTTAAGAGGAATAGGAACGTAAATATAAAATATGTCCACCTCGAAGAAACATCTCATTCGGTTGGCAGTATTTATGAGTAGACCCTGACTATTTTGAAGTCAATTTTAATAATAAAAAAAATTATAGAATAAAAATTCACGGTTATGTCGAAAAACTGCACGCCATATCAACTTCATTCGAGTTTTTGCCGTTGTTTTGACAACTGAATCGACTCAGTATATTTAAAGATTACCTCAAACTATTAGAGTAAAAAAAACTCTCTGGGTTTTTGTACCAGTTTTACATTTCTTTTAAACTGTAATTTAGAAACAATGTTTTGTTTCCATTAATTAGTATTGATTGTTTTACTAATTATTTTCCCTAATTAGTTTCTTCTTTATTACTATTTCTAAAACCCCATTGTTTTGTTGAACGTTTTTAACCCTGAAGTCGGTTATGCTACATCCCCTCTTTCTGTGCTCGCATCTTCTTATCTTTGCCGCTCATTTTAGTGCAACCTCGGATATTGTTTTCACAATTTCCTTAATAACTAACTTCATGTTTGGCTGATTTGCATATGAGTTGGTTTTTCACGCTCGGAGAATTTTCTTCTATAAAATCAAACTTGAATGGTAGTCGTACGATTTTCCTTTTGCGTTTGCGTAGCTTCCGTTGTTTTTCCGCGGTTTTCCTGGTGTTTTATGGAACTCAGCAAATTTACGATTTAAAAGTTTTTCTTGGTTCCTTTAATTACCGAAACTTATTTTATATACTTTGTTTTCTTTATAATACAAATACCTACTAATTTATTTTCACTATGTGTGAACTTCAAAACTTTATTTTATTTCAACTTTTTATTGAAATGTCTGAAAACTGTCGTCTTTTCATTTTAATTATATTAAACTTTTTCTTTCAATTTTCCTTTAAAACTTTACTTAGTTATTAACAATTTGTTTACCTTCAATTTAAAATAACTTTATTTTTTTGCATATTTAACCGACATAAAACTTTGCAATTTTAGCCATTTTCTTTATTTTTCAAAATATATATACTTATTGTCGTATAACCTTTTTTTTAATTTTCTTTGGATAATCCTAAAATACCCTTCCTTTTAGATCTTGAGTTAATATGAAAAAATATCCCTTAACTGTTAACGTATATTACGTAGGCAATTTTTATTTTTACGATTTGCGAATTAGATGCCCATACCGTAATGCATTAAACAAATAAAAACCCAACCTCGCAAATTCCCAAATCCCGGCTATTCCCGTACAAATTAGTAATTTCGTGCTAAGTTACTTTTCATCCATAAACTTGTCAAGATTCAAGAGTCACTTCTTTTCAAATAACTCCTCTCTGCACATGACTTGCATTCTCGTGACGTGCATACGTTATATGCCCGTGGTAGCCCAGAAAGTTAATTTTTACAAAGTTTTTTGTAAAACTCAAAATTTCGGGAGTTGCACGGACATTTTCCGGTGCAATGTATTTGTTTAACTTATCCTCTATAATATGAGCAATAGTTCTAGTTTTATGTATGTAACAGTTCGCACGTTAATATGTTTGTAAGTGAGAAATAATTTGTCTAAACCATTTGTTTCAAAAGATACTAGGTAGGATATGCTCAAACAGAGTAGATAACCCCGAAATGTTTATCTTCTGAATAACATTGACTTTTATAACTGAGAAAAACGGGTGTGCAAAACAATTCGTGTAAGCCTATCAGTTTTTAAAATATATAAATTAAAGATTCATATTTCTTTTTGTTATCCAAGTCAACTTAGTACAATAAAGGTTTACGTACTGTCTTATGTGCCCGTCACGTGACTTAATTTTTCCCTTTTAATGACGCGTTTCGGAGATTTACTACATCATCAGAAATGAGTTGACCTTGGACCAACGTACGGGATGCATCCTAAGCTTAAAATAAATATTTATGTTCCCAGTGTTTGTGTTTGTGTGTTTTATTAAACGTTTGACGAGCTCATAAGACTGATAACATTTCTGATGATGGAGTAAATCTCCGAAACGCTTCATTAAAAGGAAAAAAGGAAATCACGTGACGGACACATAAGATAGTAAGTAAACCTTTATCAAGTAAATTGCTTTAAATAATATCTGTCAACCACAGGGTATATAAACAAGATCAAATAAATCGCATTTATATACTCCGTGCTGACAACTCGTTTTGGTAAAAACCAATATAATGTCTCCACAGATAGTTCATTAAGTAATGAACCTTATTAGGACACTTTGAATAATTAATATTAGGATAAGATTCTAAGTAATTTTATCTTCTTAGGGTTAAATGTACGTGTTGAATTTCGTAACATTACTTTCCTACCTATGCATTTACTTGATAAAGATAAAAGTTCCAATTTCAAAGAAAATTGTTTGCAAACTTTCCAAACAAATTTGTATTTATTATTTGTGGTCAATAAAACTAACACTAATCAAGTTACCAAAAACAATTTTTTTAAAGATTTTATAAAAGATATTTTTTTATAGATTCATATAAATCTATTCTATGGTTGGAACTAAAGTGATGTAACGCTGCCATACACCAAACCCGGACCCGAACCAGGCCTGCACAGTAACACATGAAAAGTATAACTCACACATTTCGTAAACACCATCTGACATTATTAGGTAAGGATTTATTAAATAAAAGAAATTTATCAAGATATTTTTTCCCTAAATAGCCTATGATTAACGTGAATAAAATGACTAACTATATTTATCACTCAACAATTACAAATATCCATTTATTACAGTTGAGAGTTGGCTGCAAGATTTGTCATTGTAGTCTACTTACAGGAAATGATGTCATAAATTCCAATGGTTTCTAGGTCACAATTCAATTCTGTAATCTTGTTACATTTGATAAACACTGACTACAGTTATGATCTTGATGAATGTACAAATTTAAAATATTACTATGTATATCTTGTGCTCGTATATTGGAGTTTCTTTTACTCATTAAAAACAATAAAAAGAATAAGAACTGTTTTGTAAAAACATAACTATTATATATCCATGATATATAGTACTGTATTTGTATGATCTTAAAGCAACAACAATACAAATGTTTTTTACACATTTTCCAGCTGTTTAGAATTATTTGTTGAAAACTCCGTACTGTTTAATTGCAAACCATTACTTAATTGATACAAAATGGCATTACCATGTCAAACAAAAACACAGTATTTATGTATTATGGTTAAAAGAATCAAAATCCGTTACTGTAATGCAATAACCAGTGGCGTAAATAACATTGCCGCAATCCCCGAGGTGCGTGGGGGGGGGGGCGCGGCAGGTCAAGGGACACCACGACCCGGGCACATCCTTATATATAATTCTGTAAGCAAAATTTTAGATTCAAAATTGTGGGAATTTGGTAAATTGTAGAATGATGGGAGGGGTATCAAATTAAAGGTATCGATTCAAGGAACGAGGGAAAAATATAAGTTTTTTCTAAAATTAAATACTAATGGGTTTTTGAGATCCCCGAAAAACGAAAAATCCCCATAAGAAATACATGAGAATTTAAAAGCATACAACAGCTGTTCTGCAGTTTACATTAAAACATTAAATAAATAAATTAAAAACATAAAACAGCTGTTCTGTAAAATAATATAACAGTTAAAGTAAATTAGGTATATTTTTAAATAAAATCTGCTACTTATTAACCTATAAAAGGTACACGTTGACACACTCATAGAGAAACCTTATAAGTGTGATTTTTGGAAGGTTGTATGGCTGTTCTATTAACTTTTCATACATTTGTACTAATATCATAAACAAATAAAGTTTGTTTGTTTGTATGTAGGGGTTAATCTCTGGCACTACTGAACCGATTGAAAAAATAGTTTTCATCACTCCGTACCGAAAGTAGCTACTTTCGATGTCAGCTGGT
>JAGFPH010002686.1:149510-164919 GCA_018207615.1 Philaenus spumarius | reverse complement strand
ACAAACAAATATAAATTAAACCAAACTTCTGCGGCATGTATATCAGTAATACAATGTTTTCACACCAGTAAAAGTTGTGTTATCTTGAATTACGGCGATATGGAAACGAGTCTGAATCATTGTGTGACATTCGTGCTTTTCTAAATTGTTCACTTTTTAAATTTACATCCAGATTTAATAATCTGGCTTTAAAAATTTGTATTTCATATTTTGTTTAAGATAAGCTGTGTGTTAGGAAAGAAGACGCATTAGTATTATGGAATTTTAATTAAGAAAACAAACTGTGTTCAAACTAAGAGAAACTTTCATTAACATTAAAATGTAAATAAATACTTATTTGTAGTGGAATTTGAAACCAGAGATAAAATAGTAAATGCAAAATAGAAAGAAAAACAGTGTAAAGAATCGAATTTGGTGTTAATAGCAGTGAATAGGGTAAATTGTAACTGTATATTTTCAAGAATACCTTAATAATTACAAGTTGACAGTTGGAATAATAAAAACACTATTTTCTTCTAAATTTTGAGTAAATTTAGGGTTTAATTTTTGTTAAATAAAATACTAAAAATAGAAATAAGTAATCAGGAAAGAAACTTGGATTGATCGATAGCTATAAAAGTAAGCCAAGTAAAAAACGAAAATCATCTATTTGAGCTATTGCTAGTGCTAGCTGCCAAAAAATGATCAATGATTACAACATGTTTCGACATGGATTGCTCTTCTTTTAATTTTAAATGTTTTCTAAGATTCTAGTTATGATGATAGGAGATTTAATCGTTAGTAATAAATTATGATTTTGAGAAAAATAAAAATAATAACAACTTTTATTGTTGGTGAGAAAGAATATTCTATTTTAAAAATGTATTATTTCAGATAAGCAGAGGAGATTTTCTTTGTTTTCCTCTCCAAAAATAACTTCATTAAAATGTAATTGTAAGCTTTACAATAAATTTTAACTATCTGGCTTCCTAAACTCTGAAATTCGACCAACTTCTGTAAAGTTAATGGAGAAACTTTTGTATTACGAATAACTTCTAAGGGAAGGCCATTTTGAATTGCTTTGAGAATACATTGTTTGCCGCCTTTCTTGAACAAACAGTAAGCGACAATAATACCCAATTTGTTAAATTATTTAACTCGAAATAATCTTACTGGCCCGTTTGTAATAAATGTTGGTTAGGTTTCATTTGAGAATATTAAATTTAATCACAAACATTTTAGAAAGATAAATATAAATGGTGATTACAATGCTTGTAGGCCTACTTATACCTAATCAGAATTTCATAAATCTAATTGAGTGATAAATCAAAACAAACAAGTATAAGAAATTGATTTAATATTAAAATAAAAATTTAGAGTGTAAAACAATATGAGTTTTGAAAGCGAGGTTTGTTTTTATAACAATCTAGTATAACACCAATAAGCTATTTGTTTTGTACCTAAATTAATACAGTACTTTTACAGTCATTTTTAATACAGTAAGTTTTATCAATTGATAATCTGTCTAGTATGAATAGTCTCTTAAATAGACTTAAAAACTACACAGTTCAAATTATTTCACTCTTTTCTACCTTCTGACTAACCAACCCATCGTTGTTGAGTAGCTTTAATCCCTTAACATTGATGGGCTGGTGTAGTCTTTGTTCGTGACTTTGTGCGATTTTTCTGACTTCATAATCAACAGTCAGAACCTCAAGGTCTTTGTGCAAGTTGTCATTTCGGATGTATCAAGGAGCATCAACGATACCATGAAGCTCTTTATTTTGAAACCGTTGAAGGTAATTGTTTACTATTACTTTGTCAGAACCAAATCTTCCCTTATTGAGATATGTTTTGTATTTATGTATTCTAACAGTATATTAACATAATTAAAGGCCTGGAAAAATAGATTCACCCTAAAAAAATGAAAAAAAATATATATAGTCTGAAGTTATAGTCTCTAATCCCAGTATGTTTCGAGCAAATGTTCCCGTATTGAGATATGTTATATATATATTTATATATTCTAACAATTAATTAACATAATTCAAGGCAAGGAAAAAGAAATACAAATGAGTTATTTACTTTATAAGTCGTCATCTCATGAAGAACTAGTGTCGCTTGCTCGTGGTTATCACACGCTACTGGAGATGTACTTTCGTCAATGTATAGTCGGCCAATTGCCTTATCTTGTTTACTGTTCCAGTTCTTCAAACATGTTTATTTGTCTATTTCAGTCCATTAGCTATAAAGGGTATTGTTTACTTTAGTTTTGCTGGTTTGCTTGAAATACAGTATGCCTACTATAAGTTACAACTTCAGGCTTTTTTCATTTTTTTAGGGTGAATATATTTTTCCGGGCATTTATTAATGTTAGTTTGTTGTTAGAATACATAAATATGAAACATATCCCAATACGGAAAGATTTGGTTTTGACAAAGTAAAGTAGGCCTAAACAATAACCCCATTGGGTTTGATATTTCTATTACTTTGACTGGCACAACAAAAGCGTTGTATACCGTAAGTCCTTACTGGTTTAAGGACTTGTTGATATATGAATAGCTTGTTGTAAAATCATAGGGCAGAACAACCCAATAACCAATACATGTTTCTGTATTTTAGTTTTAACTCCTCTTGTTTTTTCTTAAAAGGCCGTTTACTCGTCATTTTTCCAGTACCGGAACGCTGCTGGATCTGACCGGAAGTGACGGAAAGGAGTCAGAAATTTTGTTTTGTAATTTTCTTTTTTTAAACCACTACTTTACGTATCTATCCCCTCTACTTTGTCAGTTTAAGGGTGCAGATAATATGGTTACTTTTATAAGAAAAGTACACATGTATATGTAACTATTTTTGTTCTTGTATATAGCACATAGCAAATTTTAGGAACACATACTATTTTAAGTAAAAACTTGGAAAATATATCTTACTTAGTCAATAGCCTTAATCAGAAATTTAAATCATCGGCAAAAGATTGTAAACCTAAACACACTTTATGTATATCAAGAAATGACTTTTCGTTATATATTATCAAGCTTTATACAAGCTTACACTGATTTAAATAAAAACCCGAACCACAAAACAAGGAGCAAAAACTATAACTAGACAACCAAAACTCAGGAGGATGATGACCATGTCAGGCATCGAAATGTACATAAGGGTAAGGTATTAAACTTAACTTACAATTTAGTTGTTTAGTTATAGTTTTTGCTCCTTGTTTTGTGGTTCGGGTTTTTATTTAAATCAGTGTGATTTAGTCGCCACAGTGCTCTTTTATTTGTTTAATTTATACAAGCTTATCACGAGAACACAACACAGTCACTTGTTAGTGAATTATTCTAACGACACTCAAAAGTCACAATACAAAACAACATCAGAATGTCAAAGCAATCAGCCACTGTTTAGTTTTTGATAGTTCGCGAGAGGTAGCATGTACCGGGCAACCTACTAAATCGCTGTGTGTCAGTTGTTCAGGTAAGTAGGCCTACCTACATTTAAATATTTTTCCGTTTCGGAGCGCCTTTCGACCTTGTATTTGTGACAGCGTTTGTCAGTGTACAGCTATTGTTTGAATGTATTCCGTGTTGTGCTCTCATTTGGGGGTATTTATTTTTTAATTAATTAATTGTGAAATTAAATGAGTATTAATAATAAGTATTGAAATGAGTATTTAATAAGTATTAATCACTAAATATGTGGTCCAAATTATATCATGTTTGGTATTATTTTGATTACAATAATCTCATCAATATTTTATAAACTTTTTCATGCCTGTTAAAAAGGAGGTAATTATTAAACATATGTTACAGAATGACATGTATTAGTCCAAATTCATTGAATATAAATATAAAACAATTTTTATCTAGAGTTGTATGTGTGGCTTTGAATCAATAGTTTGTGTAGCCTACACTTTCCATAGAAAGTAAATTTCAATGATTAGAGCATACAATTCAAATTGTAATACTAAATATTTGATTATTTCATTATCTTAAATGACTTAGCTTAGTTCTAGTTTTAATATAGAATTGTATAACGATGATAGTATATTAAAAGTAATAATTATTGTTTGTCCTTAATTCTAGGGATTCGTCTGGTATTTGTAATTATGACTACCTACTAAAATAATTATAAGAGAGTAAGACTTTGATTTAGTAGCCATTCGTGTCCACATAATAAAATAATACTTATGAACAAATATTCTACAATGGTTGCTCAATGACAGGTGAATATATTTTATAAATTAAAGCAAACAAACCCTGGATGTATTTAAAATATACAGAAACATTTTGAAAACAATTTTAATTGACAATTAGTGTTCTGTAAAAAAATGTATAGTAATGACACGATATTCTTTGAACACATGCTTCAAATGTTCAAATGTTCCCGTTTGTGGAATAGGCCTACTTCCCTAGCTGGATGTGAAATGTATTTCAAATACCCCATGAACACATTCAGATGTAAATTTATATTATGAAAATCCTGTTAGAATATACATGTACTCAGAATATTCTAATACTGCTAAAGGACTTGTTAAGTTTTATTCGCTAAAAAGAAATCTTGCTCGATCTAATACTACTAAGATAAATTCACAATTCATGACTTTTACTAAACTTAAGGAATTAAAAAGTAATCCTACTAATATTATAAATGTGAAAGTTTGTATGTTTGTTTGGATGTTTGGCTGTTTGACTGTCAATCACACAAAAAGTACTGGATGAATTTGTATGAAATTTGGCACACATATAGAGCATGACCTGGAATGAGACATAGGCTATAAATAATTTTGCTTTAAGGGTTGAAACAACCCCTAAAACAATAAATATTTATTATTATACTTCCATTAAAACTAAAGCTCTGGAAATTGGTACATTTATTTCTTAAAAGATATACACAACATATAAACCATAGTTGAATTTTGTTGCGTGCTGCTAAGGGGTGAGAATGTGATAACAACCCCTAAAACAATACAAATTAATTGTTATACTTTCCTTAAAGCTAGAGAGTTGACATTTTTACATTAATTTCTTGCAACATACATAGAAAAAGTAAACCAGATTAGCATTTGGTCGCATACTGCTGAAGGGTGAATATGTAGTAACAACCCCTAAAATATTAAAACCTAATGTTTATACGTTCCTTAAATCTAGAGAGATGGAAATTTGTACATTTATTTATTTCAAGATACATAGAAAATATAAACCATATTTATATTTTGTCGTGTGCTGCTAAGGTGGGTAAATGTGATAAAAGCCCATAAAACAATACAAATTCATTAGTATACTTTCTTATAGCTATGGAAATTTGTACAATGTACAAAATAAACAATATTAGCGTTTTGTGGCGTACTGCTAAGGAGTAAAAATGGAATACTCCTAAAACAATAAATATAGATCTTCTAACTTCCCACAAATCTAGCGAGCTGAAATTAGGTACTTATTAATAGTAGGCTTAAATGTTGTAAAGGAAATAAATAATAAAACACACTATTTAAATCATAACATCTAATGTGTGAACGGAGGTAACAGCCACCTTTACAATAAAAATAAATACATTATTATGCTTCCCATGAGCTAAAGAACTGTTGTTTACCCCATTATTTCATAAGTGGTAAATAGGAACAGTAATGCACTAGAATTTCAATTACTTGCGTCTAGGAGGGAAAATAGACAAAATACATGTAAAACAATACATTTTAATTTTTGTATTTTACTTTAAGCTCGATTGCTAAAATAGATTACACTTATTTCTTAAAATTTAATGGTACTATGGAAAAATGAACCAATCGCATTTTTATAATCGGAGGCTAAGTTACTTGAGATCAAAATAGGGTTCTACCCCTATATATTAAAAATCATTACTATATAGCTAGATAGCTGAAATTTGGTAAATATTATCATTAAAGATATATTAAAAAAAAGAAAAACCATTTGAATTTCTATTACTTGCATCTAAGGGTAAAATAGGTCAATTGCAACCATTACTTTATTGACAATGTAAGCCGAGATGTAAAATGTTTAACATAAGGAGGGTGGACTGATAACGCGCCAAAACATGAAACAATGATAGATTTGGACTAAACTCACTATGCAGCTGATCTTTGTACCGTGGGTGAAGTCATGGGTACCTGCTAGTTGTATAATATAAATTAAATGTAAAAGAAACATCAGGTTAGGAATTGATCCCTGGTAAAATAGCCTGTGCAGGAAGTAATCAAGTTATTATGTTATAATCAATGCAGCTTTTGTAATATAATACTTTCCCCTTCAGTGGATAGTGGCAGAAGTAATTGTGATATTAAAACCCGATAAACCGTCAAACGATAACCAGACCAATTTTTTTTTTTCCAATAAGATAGAAAATGTTACTACCAAACCTATAATCGAAAATGATTTGGCATCATACACTTCATCATAAATTTCATTTAAGACACAAATATTCCAGAATAGATCAAGTCCACAGGATTGCGGATTATGATCAATAATTTTACTTTCTCACTATATATACTATAGTATAAAGAAAGGATACCTAGTGATCACAAAAAAATCGATGTTGAGATTTTTGTGGAAATATCCGTTTTGGGACACCCTGAGTCCAAAAAGTGGGTTTTACAAAATGTCTGTCTGTATGTCTATATGTATAAAAAGCTAGAGTGAAAACTATTCGATCGATTTCAAACAAATTTGCACCAGACATGTCAAGTAGGCCTGTATAGATACACGAAAAAAGGTTTTGAAAAACAACCCTCTTTTTGCCAATGCTGCTCGTTGGTAAGCGCATCACTTGAGAACGGCTGGACCAATTAGGCTATTTTTTGTTTTACAATGTACATAATAGTCCAAATTAGGTTTTTATGGAAAAAAATTGAAAAGTTTCCCGGAAAAATTTCAAATTTTGGGAAAATCTAAACATCCTTTTTTGTATGAACTTAAAACCATAATTCACAAAAACAGCTGTTCGGATAAAAAGCTTTAGCAATACATGTTTGTTTACATTAATTACCATAGCAACTTTACTTAGCAAATTATAATCAGTTTATTATTTTTCAAAACCAACAGCTTTTTTAGGTTAGATAGACAAACTAAAAACAAACACAAACAAAAATAAACTTACTAAAAATGCTTATTATTCGAATCAAACATCGGTTGTTTTAATTCTATATAGCCTACTTAGAGATATGCTGTTTAAAATATTTTTTTTATAAAATATATTTTATCTATGAATTGTTTACTACATTAAATTTGTTTAATTCATTATATATTTTTATGTGCTCGGGTCGCAGCGCCCCTTGACTAGCCGCGCCCCCCCGCACCGCGGGGATTGCGGGGGTGTTATTTACGCCACTGGTTATTTCATTACAGTAACGGATTTTGATTCTTTGAATCATAATACACAAATACTGTGTTTTTGTTTGACATGGTAATGCCATTTTGCATCACTGGTTTGCAATTAATCAGTACGGAGTTTTCAACAAATTACTCTAAATAGCTGGAAAATGTGTAAAAAACATCTTTGTTGTTGTTGCTTTAAGATCGTACAAATACAGTACTATATCATGGATAAACAATAGTTATGTTTTTACAAAACACCTCTTATTCTTTTTATTGTTTTTAATAAGTAAAAGAAACTCCAATATACGAGTACAAGTAGATGTACATAGTAATATTTTAAATTTGTACATCCATCAAGATCATAACTGTAGTCAGTGTTTATCAAATGTAACTAGATTACAGAATTGAATTGTGACCTAGAAACCATTGGAATTTATGACGTACCACATCATTTCCTGTAAGTAGACTACAATGACAAATCTTGCAGCCAACTCTCAACTGTAATAAATGGATATTTTTGTAATTGTTGATTGATAAATATAGTTAGTAATTTTATTCACGTTAATCTTAAGCTTGGTTTACACGGGTCAACTTGAGTTGAGCAACCTGTTTCAAGTTGAAAGTTGAAAGCAAATTGAAGCGTGTAAACGCTAGTTGAAAGAAAGTTGATCAACTTAAGTTGACAGTCAACTCAGATTGAATGACTTTGATATTTTTGTTTCAAGTTGATTGTTGAACACCTGTTTGTGGCTGAGTCGGTTTTATGAAAAACAGTGTTGAGGTTTTGCTGTCTTGTTTCTCTTGACGATATTTTTGTGATATAAATTAGATATTTCAATTTAACCATGGCAAAGTGGTCAGACAAAACAATGATTAGCTTCATTGAATTATATCAGAGTCATGAGTGTTAATGGAATACCTCGTGTGATAAGTATAAGGACAGAGAAGCTAGAGATAACGCTTGTAAGGCTATAGCAAGAGACATGGCTATTTTGAATTTTGAAAAAGCTGATGTTGTGAAGAAAATCAAATCCATAAGAACCATATACAAGCGGCACAGCTTCGAGAAATCCCAATCTATAATGCTCTAGTGTTAATGGGGAAACTGGACGATATCATTCGCCAAGAGCGTATTCAATTACTCATTCAAAATGAACAGAATTTGGTCCAAAACCAAGTAGAAAATGAGCAGATTGAGAATAAGGGAAAGCCAAGAAAAGATCCTAAAGCGACTGAAAAGCCCAGTTCGAGTAATACCAACAAAAATACTGGCGAAACTCGGCTTGAAAACAAACAGTATATCTTTATAGACCAAAACGGAGCTGAGATTCCTGTTATCATCACCAATGGCTCTGAAAATGACCTGATTTCGAAAGCTTTTATAAATGCTTAGTTTTGCCAAGTATCCTTTGTCTATGGTTTTGCTTACGCAGTTTTTGCGCATAGTTTTTCTAAATTTAATAATAAGTAAGTATATGTGACTGATAGGCTATATTCTTTTAGTCAAGAATTAAGTTTTTAAACACTGTTTTAATTATAACTTGTATGGAATTAGTGGTATTTTACATTATTAATCTGCAATTTGTAATTTCAATAAATAAATGTTGTTATATAATAGACTACATGTTGTAATGATGTGTTTTAAATTACCTTTATTACTTCTTGGAGGGCGTCAAAAATTGCATCGCACACAGGTACAATGAACTGAGAAATCGTGCATTTAGGCACTCTGTACAGTGCTTGCAACGATTTCAAGGAGTCTCCAGTGGCCAAATACCGAAGTGTAACCTGAAGTTTTAACTTTGGGGATAACGACTCGCGCATTACAGTGTCACTTTTCTGAATTTTATCTTGGATCATAAACAGGAGTTCATCAAATTTGTCCTCTGTCATCCTCAGGTGGTTCATATACTCTGCAGGATCCTCTGCTGCCAACTCTTTTAATAGGTCGTTTGAAGCTCCCATAATGACACGTCTTTTAATCCATGGCCTAACCCACCAACGGCGCTTTCTTCTTAAACTTTTCTTGCGATTTTGAAGAATTCTTGATAAGAAGTGGCCTATGCTTCCTGCAATAGCTTGTACACATAATTGGAAAATATCACAATCTTCCGACATGGTTTTTGTACGTAGTTTTCACTAGGTTGACTTCAAAAATACTAGCCGTGTAAACACAATCATCAACTAGTTGATTCAACTGTAGTTGATTCAACTCCAATTGCTCAACTCAAGTTGACCCGTGTAAACCCCGCTTTAGGCTATTTAGGGAAACAATATCTTGATCAATTTCTTTTATTTAATAAATCCTTACTTAATAATATTTATTTTTCAGATGGTGTTTACGAAATGTGTGATTTGTACTTTTCATGTGTTATTGTGCAGGCCTGGTTCGGGTCCGGGTTTGGTGTATGGCAGCGCTACATCACTTTAGTTCCAACCATAGAATAGATTTATATGAATCTATAAAAAATATCTTTTCTAAAATCTTGAAAAAATTTGTTTTTGGTAACTTGATTAGTGTTAGTTTTATTGACCAAAAATAATAAATACAAACTAGGGGAGACCCCTGCGTGCTCCGCACGCCAACCCCCGGTGCGACCTTCTAAAAACATATGTTATGTTTTATTTATAATAAAAGTGTAGGATTAATAATAACCTCAAAACTAAGATGGTAAATAATGTTAAATGTTCAAATTAAATTATTTCTTATATTTTATAACAGTAGTAATAATAAAGGTTAAAAGAACCAGTAAGGCTCAGGTCTACACTTAATCAAAAACCTAACAAAAAAGTTACAAATAATAACCTCAAAACTAAGATGGTAAATAATGTTAAATGTTCAAAACAAATTAGTTTGTAAATTTTATAATTTGAATAAATAATTCATTTCCTCCCTTATAAAAATCAATATTTACTTCCACAAAGCAGCTGTATTAGTTAGTTTCTCATTATAAACAGCTGTTTTGTATTAAAATGTTTTTATAACCTTCTGAATACTGTAATCATCGTTATTTACATCCACGAAATCAGCTGGATTAGTTTGTTTCTTATTATAAACAGCTGTTTTGTATAGAAATGGTTTTTAAATATTTTCCATGTTAATCTTATGGGGAAAACCCGACCTTTGAGATTAGCTCACGCCATTAAGGATAAGAATTTTTGACATCTAAAACCTTATTGCAAAACTACGAAATGAGACGAATTTTTTGAAACCTCAAACATTAAAATTGGTCCAGAAATAAGGGAGGAGTTGTGTTTACAAAAAACGGCTTCACGTATTATATATAAAGATTTATTTGGAAAGTTTGCAAACAATTTTCTTTGAAATTGGAATTTTATCTTTGTCAGGTAATGCATACATATGACAGTAATGTTACGAAATTCAACACGTACTTTTAACCCTGAGAAGATCAAATTACTTAGAATCTTATCCTAATATTAATTATTCTAAGTGTCCTAATAAGGTTCATTACTTAATGAACTATTTGTGGAGACATTATATTGGTTTTTACCATAACGAGTTGTCAGCATGGAATATATAAATACGATTTATTTGATCTTGTTTATATACTCTGTGGTTGACAGATATTATTTAAAGCAATTTATTTGATAAAGGTTTACTTACTATCTTATGTGTCCGCCACGTGATTTCCTTTTTTCCTTTTAATGAAGCGTTTCGGAGATTTACTCCATCATCAGAAATGTTATCAGTCTTATGAGATCGTCAAACGTTTAATAAAACACACAAACACAAACACTGGGAACATAAATATTTATTTTAAGCTTGGGATGCATCCCTTACGTTGGTCCAAGGTCAACTCATTTCTGATGATGTAGTAAATCTCCGAAACGCGTTATTTAAAGTGAAAAAGGAAGTCACGTGACGGGCATATAAGACAGTACGTAAACCTTTATTGTACTAAGTTGACTTGGATACCAAAAAGAAATATGAATCTTTAATTTATATATTTTAATAACTGATAAGCTTACGAATTGTTTTGCACACCCGTTTTTCTCAGTTATAAAAGTCAATGTTATTCAGAAGATAGGCATTTCGGGGTTATCTACTCTGTTTGAGCATATCCTACCTAGTATCTTTTGAAACAAATGGTTTAGACAAATTATTTCTCACCAAAAAAAATATTAACGTG
The DNA here is from genome assembly GCA_018207615.1 of Philaenus spumarius. Lineage (NCBI taxonomy): Eukaryota > Metazoa > Arthropoda > Insecta > Hemiptera > Aphrophoridae > Philaenus > Philaenus spumarius. Next base: position 153,461 of record JAGFPH010002686.1, on the reverse strand, counting down.
CGAACTGTTACATATATAAAAAATAGAACTATTGCTCATATAGATGATAAGTTAAACAAATACATTGCAACGGAAAATGTCCGTACAACTCCCGAAATTTTGAGTTTTACAAAAAACTTTGAAAAAATCAACTTTCTGGGCTACCACGGGCATATAACGTAGGCCTATGCACGTCACGAGAATGCAAGTCATGGGCAGATAGGAGTTATCTGACAAGAAGTGAAGTGACTCTTAAACCTTGACAAGTCTATGGATGCAAAGTAACTTAGCCTGAAATTACTAATTTCTAAGGGAAAGCCAGGATTTGGAAATTTGCTAGGTTGGGTTTTTATTTGTTTAATGCATTACGGTATTGGACATCTAATTCTCAAATCATAAATAAAAATTTGCCTACGTAATATACGTTAAAAGTTAAGGGATATTTTCATATTAACTCAAGATCTAAAAGGAAGGGTATTTTATAATTGTCAAAAGAAAATCCGAAAATAAAAGTTATATGACAAAAAGTATATATATTTTGAAAAATAAAGAAAATGGCTAAAATTGCAAAGTTTTATGTCGGTTAAATATGCAAAAAATAAAGTTATTTTAAATTGAAGGTATACCAATTGTTAATTAAGTAAAGTTTTAAAGGAAAATAGAAAGAAAACATTTAATATAATTAAAATGAAAAGATGATAGTTTTCACACAGTTCAACAAAAAGTTGAAATAAAATAAAGTTTTGAAGTTCATACATAGTAAAAGTAAATTAGTAGGTATTTGAATTACAAAGAAAACAAATATATAATACATTTCGGTAATTAAAGGAACCAAGAAAAACTTTTAAATAGTAAATTTGCTGAGTACCACTCATTCCACTGTAAAAGGAACTTTAGAAAAGGAAATCCACGAGAAATGGAAATTGGAGAACCTTTTGGCGAAAAACCGCGGAAAAACAACGAAAGCTACGCAAACGCAAAAGGAAAATCGTACGACTTCCATTCAAGTTTGCTTTTATATAAGAAAACGCTCCGAGAGGGGAAAACCAACTCATATGCAAATCCGCCAACATGAAGCTATAGTAAAATTCAACTCAGAGTGAGGCGGAAGTTGAAGCCTACCGAGGGTCAGCACGGTCAACTGGTTTCCGCTCCACTTTTACCTGAATTTTAATTTTTTATAGTAGCATTATACAAACTTTTTTTATAAGAAGAAAATATAAAAATAAATCACATAACGTTGTGTATCACGATCGTCTGTTTATTTTGATACCAAATTTGAAGTAAATCGGTAAATGTCGAGTAATTAAAAGCACCTTCAATAGTTCTGAGTTACATTAAAAGCTATGCCATTTAATTACTCAACATTTACCGATTTACTTCAAATTTGGTAACAAAATAAACAGACGATCGTGATACACAACGTTATGTGATTTATTTTTATATTTTCTTGTTATAAAAAAAGTTTGCATAACGCTACTATAAAAAATTAAAATTCAGGTAGAAGTGGAGCGGAAACCAGTCGACCATGCTGACCCTCGGTAGGCTTCAACTTCCGCCTCACTCTGAGGTGAATTTTACTATAGTTATTAAGGAAATTGTGAAAACAATACCCGAGGTTGCACTAAAATGAGCGGCAAAGATAAGAAGATGCGAGCACAGAAAGAAGAGGGGATGTAGCATAACCGACTTCAGGGATACAATAGTTCAACAAAACAATGGGTTTTTAACTATTAGAAAAATTAATATAAAGAAGAAACTAATTAGTAAAAATAATTAGTAAAACAATCAATACTAATTAATTGAAACAAAAAAATTGTTTATAAATTACAGATTTAAAGAAATGTAGAAGTGGTACAAAAATCCAGATAGGGTCTTTTTTACTCTAATAGTTTGAGGTAATCGAGTCGATTCATTAAGTTGTCAACAACAGCTAAAACTTGAATGAAGTTGATACTGGTGTACAGTTTTTCGACGTAACCGTGAATTTGTATTCTATAATTTATTTATTTTTTATTAAAATTGACTTCAAAATAGTCAGGGTCTACTCATAAATACTGTAAACCGAATGAGATGTTTCTTCGAGGTGGACATATTTTATATTTACATTTCTATTCCTCTTAAACATTAAATAATTATTTAAATTTGTTTTTGATGTTTTGGTTAATTCTTTCCCACTCTAAAAATTGTAAATTTTCGTAATTTTTACAGGCAATTTTTAATTTCAAATCATGTAATATGATTTATCATCTTGAAATAAGTTACAAGCATTTGAAAATTGTAGTTTATACTAGTAAGTAATAATCAATTATTTTATCAAATTAACAATCCAATTACGGTTTGATACCAACATATTCAAACACTATTTTGTTTAAGAAATTAATTACAGCTTAAATAATACTCACGCTGAAAGTTATTATGAACGTTCTTTTCTATAAAATTCGCATAAGTTACAATAGTTATTAAAATGATATTTAAGTCCAAACAGTTTATTAGACCAAATCAATAACATAATTTATTTTAAAGAACAGTTACACAAAGTTATGCCTGCGGTAAAGAAAATTTAATATTGTAACATTTGTTTAGCTTTTCAATAATTCTGATTTAAGTTGTAAGCAATACAATCCGTACTTACTTATACATTCGTGTTACGTTGCCGATCATAAAACACTTTTATTTATACAAACAAATATCAGTATCAAGTTACGACTCTTTCCTAAGTCTAACCCAGAAGCAAAACAATCGCTCCAAAACCTCCTCTTTGTTTTCTCAACTTTTTATATTTACAGCAAAGGGCACAATTGAAGACATGCAAAGTTATTGTAGGACGTAGAGTGCAGATGTTTTGGTATACAAATCTAAAATATTAATGAAAAATATATACGGGATACAGTGCTTGTTATAAATGTGTATGAGCTTTCTGTGTGTATTGTTTAATCTTTAAGTTCTATAACAGAAAATTAGAAGACAAATTAAAAAATACTGTAAATGGGTAGGGAAGATCGTGTAACAAAATCTAAATTTCCTCTTACAAGTACTGTGTTGTTACTTAATTAAGTTCGAAGAAATATAATACTGTGTCTTGAACAGTTTTAGTAATGGCGTGGATATCAGACTTGATATAAAAAAAAGTATAGTCTATTTAAGATATGTATATTAGAGGGGTTTGTATAATAAACTAGTTATATGGTGCGGGTGTGTGCTTATTGTTATGTAGACGAGAAATCAAACATAATTACATAGTTTTAGTTTAGACTTGCATAAGAAATGACGAGAAATAAGTCTACAAAGTCATTTAAAATGCAGCCTACTTACTGTAACTGTTCAACCCACATTCTTCAATTTATTAAATGCTATTATTGTGAAATTATATGGAATTATTTCAGAAAATAGTTTATATTCAATTTTTTTAATTTTTTAATAGTTAGTAAAGCAATCTGATTAAATACATTTTTTAAATAATGGATTATTCTAGAAAATGCACTTATTAGTTCTAAAGAATTTGGAGGATTTATTTTCGTACACTGTAAAAACAGCTCTTATTTCATGTGAAATACCACCGGAATAACTTTCTGCATAAGATTGGAGAAGTTACAACTGTGACATTCTGTAAACTGTTCTTTCTTAGTAATAGAACGGTTTGCAAGACTGGGTATTCCTAAACTATGTGGTGTAATTTGATTGGTTGGTGTGAGAGAGACGCCTCGTGTTAGTTAAATACTGTATAGTATAATAGCCACACATTTCAGATTTGTGAAAAGAGGGTAGGGAGGTGGTATAGCAAACGGTGGGTATTCCTAGGTAAACCCCAATGGACGTATAGTGTGCGCTGACTTGTTAAACACAAGGAATTTAATGTTAATATAGTTTATCTAAACAAAGGCAAATGAAAGACGAAGTTACTGTTTAAGTACGTCAATATTTATAATAAACAAATATAGAAGTATTTATTATAATATAAAAGAAGCTGAT
>JAGFPH010002686.1:95908-148304 GCA_018207615.1 Philaenus spumarius | reverse complement strand
AGAAATAATTATTGGACAAATCTTTAAAAATTACAGATACAAGGACAAATTTATCACTTACTGGGGTCACTGTTACCACTACCAGATACAGATCATCAATTTTTACAAATTTATTTTATGGGCAATTCAGATGCGGAAGTTGATAAACGTTGTGCTCACAATCCAACAGTGAAGAGAACCATTGTCCAGGAATTACAAATGTTTCTTCATCAAAACAACAATTTAGTAAACATGTTCAAAATAGCATTGGATCGGATGCCATCTGACAGCCATAATATTGTCATTCGAGCAGACAAAACACCTGCCGGTGAACACACAAGAAGGTTTAATTCACCCACCATTGACGAAGTGGCTGTTGTCATTGTGGGAGAAAATTTACAATTTAGAGATATTGTGCTTCATCGTCGGAATAATGATATAAAACGTGTATCTGAAACACACAGGACTTATGATGCGTTACAATATCCTTTGATCTTCTGGCAGGGGGAAAATGGATACCATTTTAATATCAAAATGGTAAATCAAGTAACAGGTAACTAGATTGAACAATGTTTAGATTCTTTTCATATTTTCATTGAATTCTTTTCATTGAATTCAATTCATCTAAGTAACAAATTACAAATTTATCATTTTTGATTGCAGGTGCTGAAACCAACAAAAAAGTTAGTGCTATGAATTTCTATTCATACAGACTCATGATCCGTGAAGGTGAAGTAAATCATATTTTGATGTGTCAACGACTTTTTCATCAGTTTGCAGTTGACATGTATGTTAAAATTGAGACTGAACGATTGACATACATCCGTTTGAACCAACGACAGCTTCGATCAGAGGAATACATTCATCTCCGCGATGCTATAAATGCCGATGGCAATGTGAATAATGTGGGAAGAATGACAATTTTGCCAGCCACTTACATAGGAAGCCCGCGCCACATGCACGAATATGCTCAGGATGCTATGTCATATGTTAGGCATTATGGCCGCCCAGACTTATTTGTTACATTTACCTGTAACCCACAATGGTCCGAAATCAAGAAGGAATTGCTACATAGCCAAACACCAGTTGATAGACATGACATCACTGCCAGAGTTTTTAAACAAAAATTAAAATCTCTCATGAATTTCTTCATAAAGCAACGCGTGTATGGCCAAGTCCGTTGTTGGATGTACTCTGTAGAATGGCAAAAGCGTGGTCTGCCACATGCGCACATTTTAGTCTGGTTAGTGGACAAAATAAGGCCAGATGAGATTGATACCATAATTTCAGCTGAAATTCCTGATGAAACAGTTGACCCAAAATTGCATGCAGTAGTTACCAAACACATGATACATGGACCTTGCGGAGTTTTCAACTACAATTCACCCTGTATGGTCGACGGCAAGTGTTCCAAGCGATACCCAAGAGACCTGATTGCTGAAACCATAACGGGAAATGATGGATACCCATTGTATCGTCGGCGATCAGTTGCAGACAATGGGCGATCGGTAGTTGTGAAGGTAAGAGGACAAAATGTTGATCTAGACAATCGTTGGATTGTGCCATACTCGCCAATATTGTCCAAAGCTTTTGAGACTCACATCAATGTGGAATATTGTAACTCCGTGAAGTCGATAAAGTACATATGTAAATATGTTAACAAAGGTAGCGATATGGCCGTCTTCGCTGTAACAAGTGCAAATGACGAAGTATTACAGTACCAGATGGGTCGCTATGTAAGTAGCAACGAAGCAATTTGGCGTATCTTTTCATTTGCGATCCATGAAAGACACCCTACAGTAGTCCATTTGGCAGTCCATTTAGAAAATGGGCAACGAGCTTATTTTAATGAATCGAACGCGGCAGACAGAGCAGCACGTCCACCGTCGACAACATTAACAAGTTTCTTCACAGTCTGTCAAACCGATAATTTTGCTCGCACTTTGCTGTATGCTGACATGCCACGCTATTACATATGGAATGCATCATCGAAATCGTTTCAGCGTCGAAAACAAGGAACACCAGTTGAAGGACATCCAAATTTATTTGCTTCAGACGCTCTGGGTCGCATCTACACAGTACGTCCCAATAACGATGAATGTTATTATTTACGGTTGTTGTTAGTGAATGTTCGTGGTCCGACATCGTTTAAACATCTGAGAACAGTTAATGGGCAGCTGTGTGCGACTTACCGTGAGGCATGTCAACTATTACATTTACTCGAGAACGATTCGCACTGGGATGATACGCTCAAGGATTCCGTAATATCTTCATCGCCGCATCAAATTCGTACATTGTTTGCGATTATCATATCGACATGTTTCCCCTCGAATCCAAAAGATTTGTGGGTTAAGTATAGAGATGACATGTCTGAGGATGTTTTACATCGTGTGCGCCGTCAAACTTTGAATCCTACACTACAAATGACTGCAGAAATTTACAATGAGATATTGATCATGATTGAAAATATGTGTTTATTGATGGCAAATAAGGTATTGTCGTGTTTGGGAATGACAGCACCCAATCGTCATATGCACAATGCATTAAACCACGAGTTGCAAAGAGAACAACAGTACGACATTGAAGCATTGGCCAAAACAGTCGGTACAAATGTTCCACAATTAAATCAACAACAAAGAATTGCGTACGACACTTTGATAGAAGCTGTGAACAGTGGATCTGGTGGAATTTATTTCCTTGATGCTCCCGGAGGAACCGGAAAAACGTTCTTAATTTCATTGCTTTTGGCGAGGATCAGATCGCAAAATGATGTAGCTCTAGCGTTGGCTTCATCTGGAATAGCTGCGACTCTGCTAGAAGGCGGGCGAACTGCACATTCTGCCTTGAAATTACCATTAAATATGCAAATCAACGAAACACCAATTTGCAACATCGCCAAAAATAGCGCAATGGCTAAGATCCTACAGGTATGCAAATTAATTGTTTGGGATGAATGCACAATGTCCCATAAGAGGTCATTGGAGGCACTGGACAGAACGTTGAAAGATCTTCGTGACAACCAAAATATTTTTGGTGGGGCCATGATTCTGTTGTCAGGTGATTTTCGTCAGACTCTTCCAGTTATTCCCCGATCAACTGTTGCTGATGAACTAAACGCATGCCTAAAATCATCTTATTTGTGGCGGTACGTAAAGACACTCCAATTAACAACAAATATGCGAGTATTTTTGCAACAAGATGACACTGCAAATGTGTTTGCGAAGCAGTTGTTAGACATTGGAAATAACAAAGTCGCAGTAGACACCTCGACCGGATTCATCAAATTACCCACAGATTTCTGTCACATCACAGACTCAAAAGAGGAGCTTATTCAGCGTGTTTTTCCAGATATAGCGCAACAGTTCAATAACCTTAATTGGCTGGGTGAACGAGCAATATTGGCGGCAAAAAATAAAGATGTCGAGGAACTGAATGCGACCATTCAGAATTATCTTCCGGGACAGTTGGTTTCCTTCAAATCAGTCGACACCGTTATGAACCAGAATGACATAGTCAATTATCCCACGGAGTTTTTAAATTCACTGGAATTGCCAGGATTACCACCTCACAATTTGCAGTTAAAAGTAGGATCAGTTGTCATCATGCTGCGTAACATTAATCAACCTCGACTATGCAATGGAACAAGACTGGCTGTGAAAAAGGTGATGAATAACATCATTGAGGCAACAATCATAAAGGGAAAATACAAAGGAGAGGATGTCTTGATTCCGCGTATACCGATGATTCCAACGGATTTACCATTCGATTTTAAACGTTTACAATTTCCAGTACGTCTGGCCTTTGCGATGACCATAAATAAATCACAAGGCCAGTCGTTGGAAGTTTGCGGAATCAACTTGGAGTTTCCCTGTTTCGCGCATGGACAATTATACGTCGCGTGTTCGCGCGTCGGAAAACCATCATCTTTGTTTATTTACGCACCACAAAACAAAACAAAAAATATAGTTTATCAGAAAGCTTTAAATTGATTAAAAGACTTTATCATAACTGTGTGTGTGTCAATATCAAATTGAAACCTTATACATAGCCAGTATTTCAGGAAAACTCTGTTTTGTAAATTAGCAACACCGCAACATCATGTGTAATTAATCGAAAATAATAATAAAACTTCATTCATACCGAGTTTTTTTTTATTAGTTACGGATTCCTTTTGTTTGTTTTAAGTTTATTTTATACAAAAGTTTAGGTCTTTTATTTATCAATTAAGGCAGTACGAAGTCTGCCGGGCCAGCTATATTATAATTCAAGCATATGTTGTTACATATCTATCTATCTATCTATATATATATAAATAAATGAATAATTGCTGTTCGTTAGTCTCGCTAAAACTCGAGAACGGCTGGACCGATTTGGCTAATTTTGGTCTTAAAATGTTTGCAGTAGTTCATAGAAGTATACGTAAAGAAAAATTTGAAAAGTTTCCCGAAAAAGTTTCAAAAACTGTATGAACTTTACTGTATGAACTCAAAACCATAGCTTACAAAAACAGCTGTTCGTATAAAAAGCTTAGCAACACGTTATGTTTGTTTACAATCATTACCATAGCAACAGTACTTAGCAAATTTATAATCACTTTAAAATAATCTTCAAAACCAACAGCTTTTTAAGGTTAGATTGAAAAACTATAAACAAACACAAATAAAAATGCTTACATAGTAATTATAATTCAACTCAAACATTGGTTATTAAATATCTATATAGGCCTACTTAGAGATATGCTGCTTAAAATATTGTTTATATAAAATATATCATAACTATGAAGTTTTTAATACTTTTCAAAACATATTTTCTCTATCAATAATAATAATAACAAACAAATTATTTGACACCATGCATAACTGTAAACATACACGAGTTTAAACATATTACATTGAAAACTAAACAAACAATCTGAATTAAACTAAATGCCATTAAAATATCACATTCGTAGCTTTATTTTGATATATAATTGTATATTTAAAAAAATGCTAAACAATATCTTATACTAATTAGGCCTATACATTTAAAATTACAAACTCTATTTGAACCAGTTTGTTACATCCTAAATTAACGCGGATGTTACAAAGTGATTCAAATATATTTTCTACGACCCTCAGCTAATTTAAACCCTCTCTAAGAAAGGGTTAAAAAAAATTCGAAATTTTAGGGCGGTTTGGGGGGGGGGGGTCAAAGTTACTAAAAATCCCTATAAGAACGAATTGGAATGAAATTTGGTACATAGCTTCCTTTTAGGCTGTAAGTGCTCGCAACATGTCAATGAAATTAAGTGAAAGTCAAAATTAGTAAAAACTATAAATTAAAACGATATATTTTAAGCTTTTTCAGGTTAGATAGTAGTTTACAGGAATACAATTTTCAGTGCTTTCTTAAAATAGCGTAGCCTTTTTTTCATGAATGCAGTAGGATACGCACGGGTATTCAACGAACACTTGAAAAGAATACAATTACGTCAAAAAGACTGAAAATACCAACAACCACGGGCAACGCCGTACGGGTCAGCTAGTACTTAATAGAAATAACTACTTAATTTTTAAGTAAAAATATTGAAGATGTTACTGTTTTCCTTCCCACAAACATCTAAATACAAATTACAATTACTTAGCAATACTTTTCCTAAGGCTGCTCTCTAGTTTGCAAGGCAATTTATTAATCTCACTATACATCTTAATCTACTTAAATTCTGTCCTAGTCTTGTACATAAATTTCTTACGCTTATTTGTTTCCGCAGCTTTAATCGTTTAACATTACAATGTGGTGTGTCACAGTTAATGATTTATTTTTTCAATTTTTATTGCAATAACATGGAATAACTACACATATGTGTAAAAATACATCTTAGGATTTTACATCGTAATGGAAATCTGTTTTTGTACAACATTTTTAAATGACTACGGTTACGATCTGCAATATAAATAATCCAACAAATATAACAAGCTTTGCAATTACTAAACTTTGATCAACATAATGGCTTTTCTCTACAACATTTACTCTCGTGATACAAAATTTTGATGATAAATTTAACAGTAAATTGTTCTAACTTGACTGTTATACAATTATAAATTAACTGTTTAAAGTAGTAAAAGGTTATATAAGATATTAAACTAATTAAGGAAATAGTGCAAAATTACTTCTAAAATTTTTATAACCTTGACTTAAAGATTTGTTTCATAAAAAAAACAACTCATAGTGGAGTTTGTCATATCCAAAATAAGACATTCGTTTCTTTCTTATGGTTATGCAAAAGACAATGGTTTGTTTTTCTTTACTATAAGTAACATTATAAAATAAATGCTATTGTCTGAAGTTACTTATTTTGTACGATTTATCATAATAACCAAATTATAACATACAAACAAAAAGCTCTCTTAATCTAAAAAATGACCGTAAAAGAAATATTTTAGGTAACTAACTTTAATTACCTTATGGCGATTCTGTCGAACAATCCTTGATTTGATGTAGTTTGTATTTCACTTATCACACGACGCGTTTCGACTCTTCATTCAGGTAAAATTATTTGACGATTCGAACATGTCATTTGGCTCTAAGATTTATATTTCAAACTTGTATACAATACCAAGGGCTACAAGAAAGTAAGGAAAAGATTAAGTTATGAGGTTACTAGAATTAATTTTCTGGAAAATACCTTATAGACTAATGGACAATAGATTAATGTTTGCCTTTTTAGATTAATGAAGACTACGTTACAGTAAACTGTTTTAAAATTCCTAAGAGTACAATGTAAAATGGAATAGTTTCTTTAAAGTCAAAATTATTGTTAATTTTACTTTTTTAAATATTGTGTGTAATAATTTCTGTTTTCAAGTTCTTCAGGTCTATGAAAAATATTACCACACATTTATTTAAGTTTATTGAATATATTTAATTAAAGTATTCTACAAAGTATATTTATAAACAATGAACTTTCCTATACACAATAATACGCTAAATATAATATTACTAAACATGAGCAACAATAGTAATATTATTATTATTATTATTATTATTATTATTATTATTATTATTATTATTATAGTATTATTATTAATTATAGGCTATAGTAATATAGTTATATTTTTATCTAGCTTACCTACCGTACATAATTTTGTATCTTTAAGCGTAATTATTTTGTAGTAACCTAAAGATACTTCAAACAAAAGAAATACAACAAATAATTTTACCACGCAGCTGAACCGCTGACGTGAGTTGAGCGAATTTCCAAAATGAAGTTTATATACTATTTGGGAAATTGATCTACTCACGAAGCAGCTGAATAACTGCCTATGTGTACTAAATATATTAGTAGAATTTGTTTTCACACAAGCCTCCAGCTTCGACTCACGCGCTCCTTTGTTTCACTCGCAGAGGAAAAACTAGCTTTGCGAGTTTGCACCTCGACCTTGCAGCCTCAAGTTATCGAATGCTTCTCTTTGCTCGCACCTACATGGATTTGAACCGAGTGCTTTCATGGTACTTTACGTTTTGATAGATTTTGGGATAACCAAGCGAGCTGTAAAATCATGTAAAAAAACAAAATCTGCAGAATAATATTTTGCATTTATTTTTTTTTTTTTTTTAGATAAAACCTTAAAAAGTTTCATTCTCAAACGAAAAATTAAAAAAAATTTACTTCCGGTCAAAAATACGTGCTTCCGGTTTTTGGATATTTTCGGCTAATAAACTCGTCCGAGCGACATAGACAACCAACGTGTGTACCGAATTTGGACCAAATCGGACTAAAATGCAACCGATAAAAGTGCGACCACATATATGCGTATAAGTATAAAATTTCTAAAAACAGCCTAAACGTGTTCTAGGGACCATTATCGGTGCTCATTTGCTACTCCCGACCATAAGGGTCTTGCCAGAAGGGTCTCTGTAATAGCTTAAATTTAATATGAAAATTCGCTAATAATATCTAAGTTTATAGGTGAATTTAAATGTCTTAAAAAATAATAGTGCTTTGAATGCGATTGATAAAAATTATAAAATAATATTTACTTAAATTGTTATTATTTTAGACCATTTTCATTTTTAATATTAAAATACAAAAACAACTAACAAAAGTCAAGCATAAAGAAGGGAGGATGACTTTAAACATCTGTGACTCGGTCTTTGAACATTTGCTCCTTTTAATTACGTGGCTACAGCGCAATTATAAAAGTAATTAACTTTGTCATTTGGGGCGACACAGAACTGAGGTTGGCAAAATACCTGACAACTTTACTTTGTTGAAAATGAGTAATACAGAGATAAAGGTAAACAATGGAGTATAAAAGGAGCAATTCAAAGTACTGTACAAACATTTCGATAATGTAAACGGGATTAATTCAAAATCATGTTTTGTTTTGATTCAATTGTTTTGGTCGATATTAGCAATATCAAATTTAATGATAATAATATTCAAAAAACAATAAATACAATTTCTCGCAAAATTTGTTTATTCATCAAACGCGTATCAACTACGAAGTCCGTCATCCTCAATGCCTTTTCAGCTATAATGTGTACCCCTCCGTATTATTGGTACTTTTACTTAATATTTTATTACTGTATTAAACACTACCACAATTCGCAAAATGAGGAAGCATAGTGTAGATTTCAGAAGTATTGGCAAGTAAACAATGTTAACACATTTTACAAAATGAGGAAGCATAATGTCCATTTCAGAGGTATTACAAGTAAACTATTTTAATACATTTTACAAAATTAGGAAGCACAATGTCCATTTCAGAGGTTTTACCAAGTAAATTATATACTCTGCTAAAACTTATACACATGATGTGTACTACATACAGTAGTAGAGCGTGACGGTAAAATCCTATTCGCCGCCGCAAAAACGCTGTGCTACAATAGAAGTTTACACTTCAAAAATATTAAGTAGATTAGAGAAATAAAAATCAGTAGTGATAATAAATAAATGTACATAAATGAAAAATAGAAGTAAAAAAATGCTTTGTTTTACATTTAAATCAATATTCAATCAACTATATATAAAAACAACTTATGGCCTTATACAAAATATTTATTAGATAAGCATTTAATATTTTCAATGTTTCAATTGCAAGTTATTTTAACCTCATTGGCTATTTAAAAACTGTGAGTACTCCTCCTCGTGTGGTGGGTAGCTGTAACTTGTGTTAGTTATTGTTTGCTAGTTGGAACTTAGGTGTCACTGAGGATGACTAATTTCTCGTTGAAACGAGTTTGACAAATAAACTTATTTTTGTGAGAAATAATAATAGTTTGTTATGCGAAATGAAACTTTTTCAAAAAAGAAAACAACTATCGTTCGCTTTATATTTTTGAAGATTTTGTATACAACTTTTGACGTGCGAACTCCTTGTCTTCATTAAAAACATACGAAAATACAAACATTTTATTATTTTTATTTTTATTAAGTTCAATTATTCCTATTGAAGTAATGGAGGAAATCGATTACGATCAAAAACAAAGAATATATTTATTTTGTGGCAATGAATTTAGATCCACAGATAAGAAGTTGGAAACAATTTAAACTTTCCTCATCATGGCAGGAAATCGTCCGCAAGTATAACCAAATTCTACATTAAATGGCGACAGACACAAGCGGTTCCTTTATAATCAAGAGCATTTCCGTTTAACGTTCTTTATTTTTGTTTTCATTGTGTTTCTGGTTTTATCAATTTTCCGGAAACCATTCCCAGACAAGTAAAATTATTTTCATCTTAAAGTTTAGTTTGCTTAAATCTCTAACGGACAATTCCTTTATCTCATAGTCATATTGTAATTTCATTTAAGTTGAAATCTGAATGAATCAAACTTAATTAAATACTTGTAAAATATAATTAAAAATGTGCCTCTCTAATACTTAAGTAGAAAGAGTAAGTATCAATGTAGATTTGACATTTTAATATTGTAAACCTGCTTTAGCAAAAATGTTTATATGTGTACAAATATATATAATACATCACGTTTTATATTTATATTTGTATAGCCTATACCACCTCAGGATAAGGCGGAAACAGATTACTCGCACAATGACCAAGGGTAAGGGTATTATTCCGGTCGACTATTTCCGCCTCACCCTGAGGTGGGATAGACTATAGAACCAACGTTTTTAGAATGGATAAAGTAGTTAAAGGGTATAGAAGTATAAGAAAAGACTTGTAAAACGAAATACAATATGATTTATGTTCACCACTCACGCTCCAACTTAACTTCCAACTTACCATCCAATTAGCGTTCACAATTCAGTCTTCTTTCCTCGTACATCGTGGCAGTTGTATCAAAATGTCTAGCAATTACTATATGTAAATAATTAGACTAAACAATCCCCTATATTTTGTCAGTACACTTACAATAACCTATATTTTTTTAAATATAGTATACAACCACCAATATTTTTTCAGTATAGAAAACAATCAACTATATGTATTCAATATAATAGACAGTCGCCTATATTTTTTCAGTGTAGCAAACGATCATCTGTATTTTTATTATACTAAACAATCACCTATATCTTATCTTCTAAAGCGAGAGATAATTGTTTGTCTGCTAAATGGATCTGGAATCTCCGTCTAAGGATTTTTCATTTTTTGATTTTATATGGGGCTTTTGGCCACGAGAAATCGATTGGAAATGGTCACCAGTCTGGGAAAATTCGTTTTCTACGTCTTTTTATTAAATTAAAAAGTGAAATTTGTCCATTTTAAACAATACAAAGCACAGCTGATGCAAATGTTTTCAATGCCATTACAATAATCATCTGCTTTCTTTTAAACTGTATATTTAGTTGTTTAATGTTATAGGCCTAACCTAAACGATGTTCACGGAAATTTGCAATAATAGTTATTGACGTGAGCGAACTAGGCCCTAGGCCTAAATCGATATTGAAATATTAAACTTTAATTTAGGCCTGACTTATTTCTGAGGCATAGCGTTGAGATTATGGTTAATCCTTTAAACTGTATTTTTATTACAGGTAAGCCTAATGTTGTATATACCCTTTATTTAGTTGTTTAATGTTATAGGCCTAACCTCAAAACTCAATAATCCAATATTTATTATTGAAATCATAGCCCTGCTTATAATCGAGCTTTAGCTCGGTCTCCTGGTACTATTTTTAAATATAGTGTGCAACTGCGTATAATTTTTGAACTAGGTTAAGAAATTATTTGTTGATCAATTAAAGGTAAAACTCAATAAATCCCGAAAGCCCGTTATTATCCATTATTATAGAAGTAAAAAGGTACAAAATATAGGAGGGAAAGGAAGAACGTGGGAAACAACAGCAAGATCAAAGTATAAACTGACGCAATCGGACGATCCCCCACTCCGGAAGTTGGATCACCTTGTAGGCTGGTCTGGGACTCCGATTCGTCCGATCATCCAACTCGTCGTCCATCAAACCCATTCACGCTTCTATATCGGATCCTACAACGGACATCGTACATTGAATCGGACTACAAATCGGACAGTAAATGGCTAGCTTAGGAATGGATTTTCTAAACATTCATTTTAAGAGCCTTATCTATACTTCTATACTTCTATACTTCTATACTTCTATACTTCTATTATAAAGAGGTAAAGTTTGTTTGTTTGTTTGTGTGTTTGTTTGTTTGTTTGTATGTAGGGGGTAATCTCTGGAACTACTGAACCGATTGAAAAAATAGTATTACTAATAAAAAGCTACACTATCCCTGAGTAACATAGGCTATAATTCATTTCGGTAAAAACCTTTTTTTACTTTAATATTTGTAAATTTAGTCGGAAAAAGTCTTAGGTTAGGAATGGAATGATAAACCAACACATGTATTTACATTTATTACCATAGCAACCAATTGAATAAAATAACAGATAATAATATGTTTGCTTCAATATTTCCATTAACAGCTGATTTCAAAATTTGAAGCAATTATTTTTGTATTTCTAGCTTTTAGGTTAGGGTTTTAAAGTGTAGACCTCAGCTTTGCTGGTTATTTTAACTATTATTAACTGCTGTTATAAAATATAAGAAATAATTTGGTTTGAACATTTAACATTATTTACCATCTTAGTTTTGAGGTTATTAATAATACTACAACTTTATTATAAATAAAACATAACGTATGTTTTTAGAAGGTTCCATTGGGGGTTGGCGTGTGAAGCACGCAGGGGTCTCCCCTAGTAACATATAAAACAGCTGATTTGAATCAAAAGCTAAACAACACAGTTCTAGGTGAGGCCTAATCTATAAATCCTTATATATAATTCTGTAAGCGAAATTTTAGATTCAAAATTGTGGGAATTTGGTAAATCGGAGGATGATGGGAGAGGTATCAAATTAAAGGTATCGATTCAAGGAACGAGGGAAAAATATAAGTTTTTTCTAAAATTAAAAACTAAGGGGTTTTTGGGGTCCCCGAAAAACGAAAAATCCCCATAAGAAATACGTGAGAATTTAAAAACATCTGCTTTGTTTACATTAAAACATTTGGTATTAAATAAATTAAAAACATAAAACAGCTGTTCTGTAGTTTACATTTGATCTACCTATACTTAATATTATAAAGAGGTAAAGTTTTTTTGTTTGTTTGTTTGTATGTAAGAGGTAATCTCTGGCACTACAGAACCTATTGAAAAAATAGTTTTACTAATACAAAGCTACACTATCCCTGAGTAACATAGACTACAATTAATTTCGATAAAAACCTTTTTTTTTTGTAAATTAGTCGGAAAAAATTCTTAGGTTAGGCCTAGAATGATAAACCAACACATGTATTTACATTTATTACCATAGCAAGCAATTGAATAAAATAACTAGCTGTTTGCTCCAATATTCCATTAACATCTGATTTTAAAATTCGAAGCAAATATTTTTGTATTTCTAGATTTTCGGTTAGGGTTTAAAGTGTAGACCTGAGCCTTGCTGGTTCTTTTAACCATTATTATAACTGATGTTATAAAATATACGAAACAATTTGATTTGAACATTTAACATTATTTACCATCTTAGTTTTGAGGTTATGATTAATCCTACACCTTTATTATAAATAAAACATAAGTTATGTTTTTTGGAAGGTTCCATTGGGGGTTGGCGTGCGGAGCACACAGGGGTCTCCCCTAGTATAATATATATTTTGTAAGCCGAATTTTGACAGAAATATTGTGGGAGCTTGGAAGGTCGTACAAAGCTGGGAAATGGCTCAAATTAAAGGTATTGACACGAAGGAGCGGGGGGAAATATAGGTTTTTCTCAATTTACACATTTATAGAGTTTTGAGGAACTTAAAGTTACCAAAAATCTCCATAAGAAATACGTTGCTATGAAACACAGCTGAGTATGATTTGTAAACAAATATTTTAAAGAAATACATTGCAATGAAAAACAGCTGAGTATGATTTGTAAACAAATATTTTAAGTTTGTTAAAAGTTTGTTTCAATATGAATAGGGGCATTTGCCCCTACAAGCCACTAGTACATAATATATATATTGTACTGAACTAAAGCCGGTTCTACACGATGCTACGAACGCTCGCTCCAATGTTGGACAGAACGTTTGGGACAAGTATGTTCGACAGATGGTACAGCAAATGTTCCTTCTACACGGTGAATCGAATGTTTGATCCAATATTTAAGAAAACAGTTTGGTTCAACGTTGGTCCAGTTGCGAAAATGGACGAGGATGACAGTCTATAATAATATATGTTTTAATTGTAGACATTTAACGGGATAAAAATCCCCACATCATATTTAGGCAGGCCTAAATAAAATTTGTTTTTAAAATAGTACATTTTTTAAATTGTATTTTTTAAATGTATAGTATCTAATTACCGGTAATCTGTTTCTGATTTTTCACGGGAACTTACTAGTATCAAGTATGAAATATAAATTGTAGCCTACTTAGGCTGCCTGTGACAATTTAAATGAATAATATTACTGATTAAAATTAAACACAGAGATAAACATAAACAAGACGGATCTTTGGTGTAAATAGAGAGTAAAAATAGTGCTTCATATGAACGAGTCGTGTTGCCGTTGAATCGAACCAACGAACATTTTCCTTCAAATGTTGGAGGCATCCCTTTGACTCGGTGTAAAAATACCGACATCGGCCCGAACATGGTCAAATGCGAATGTTCGACGCTCGCCATTGGACGCTCGTAGGTTTGAACAACGGCCACACGATGTGACGAACCATCAAACGTCCAACGTTGGAAGGTGTTCGTAGCATCGTGTAGAACCGGCTTAACACACGTTTGTTGAATGGCATTACATTCATTACCATAGCAACCATCTGATCAAATTTAGAATTAGTGAATTATGTTGCTCAAACAACAGCTTTTTTAGATTAGGTTAACAAAATAAAAACAAACACAAAAATCTATAAAAAATTCTTTACTGAAATACAAATCAAACATCTTTTGTTACATATCATAATTAAAACAGCTGGTTTCGATCAAAAGCTTAACTCAATTTTAGGTTAGGCCTATATACTGAACCAAAGCAAGTTTTTTTAATGCAGTTACATTCTTTACCATAACAACTTTTTTGAAAAATTTTAAATCAGGTAATTATTCTTCAAAACAAACAGTTTTTTAGGTTAGGTTTTCAAAATAAAAACTAAGAAAAATGCATTAAAATCCTAACACAATTTTAGTTTAGGCTTTACTGAACCAAATACGTTTCTTGAATTAAATTACATGCATTGCCATAGCAGCCAACTTAGCAAATTTAGAATCAGGTAATTATTCTACCAAACCAGCAGCTTTTTTGGGTTAGCAAACACAACCACGAAAAATTCTTACTTATTATAATTCAAACACCTATAACTACTAAAATTATGCTAACTTTATTCTTTACTAGGTCTTAACATTGTGATAACTGCTTTACCGTATCATATTTCAGTAATATTTGATAACTTTTAAATTGACAAGTTAATTGACAAGTATTAATAAAAATAAGACATCTATGTCCTAATCTATCCTCATTCCCGTACAAATTTCATGATATACAATAGTCTGTTTGCATTTTCTTCGCCAAAGTCGCCACTGAGATCGGTAAACGACGAAGCGAGCAGAGGGCAAATCACTTTAGTAAGTTATACTATATAATATTTTGTGATAATTCTCTATAAATAAGACGTCATTAGCACAAACAGCAGACATGAATTTCATTTATCAACTCTATTATTTTAAAAAGGAAAAGGATATATAAAATTTGATTTCGGACCAGTAACTCACCTTTGGAGAAACTTAGAAAATCTATTTACAAAATCATAAAACCCAACTCTCTTTCCCATCTATCATGGATACATATAACCTGTGACATCTATTGTTAACAAAGCCCTTTAAGTCCCGTGAATTCCTCCAGTAAGAAAATAAAAATGGAATTGACTATTTGCTTGCTTCACTAAATAAATGTGTTTTTTATTTGTAGATACAATTAAATGACAAAATTCTGCTAAACCATTTAAAAGGCTGCCAGTGTATAAATTTAATCAGATGTACTAAGTATTTTAAATAAATGTTATTATTTTAAATCAGAAATATTGTTGAAATTAATCAATTCAAAGCTCAATATCTTGAATAGATAATATTGTTACCCAAATCTAACCCAACAATTCTTAGCACATTTATCTATGGTAATCAGAAGCTAAGCTGACGCAATTATTCCTCCACTTACATATTTTGTTCTCATGTCAATCTTTACAGTTTTCCTATACGGCTGCTCTATAACCCACACCTTTTTCGATTTCGTTTTTTCTCTCTGATTTTGCTGACAGATGCAGATTAATTCACACAGCCTTGAATCTTATAGATGTGGAGATATCCTCACTAGACGCCAATCAGTTAATCTGAGTAGGAGGTTGCACACCACAGTCCGATCATAGGACTACAGAGGAAATAAACGGTATCAGTTAACTGACACAAACTTTCTCCCAACTTACTGTAGTCAAAATAATATTGTTTTTAATCATTTTATTTACTACTTTTTAGAACAAAACAAAAAAATAATATTCTACCTACGTCAATCGTATAAAAAAGTTATAGTCCCACGCGGGATTCGATCGCGCGACCTTTGAATTACTGGCCGTCCTCGCTACCGTTGTGCTACCCCGTGCGGCCGTCGCCGTGATGCTAGATTGACAACATCAACTTAAAAAATAAACATTTCCCCATAATTATGAAACGCCGAAGTTTTGATAAAAGCGGGTGGTGTCATTTTGTTTGGCATCTTAAGCACTATAAATACTGAAAATTTGATCAAAATCGTTAGAGCCGTTTTTGAGAAATTTGCATTTTTGTCGTTTTTTATTGGTTTTTAGGGGTAAATTACCCTTAAAAATTAAAAATTCCAAAAAATGAAAAAAACGCCTGGAGATATTAGGGTTTAGTACCTACATACCAAATTTCATGAAAATCGGACCAATAGTGTCCCCTCTGGTCGTGTATACATACTGACACACTGACAGACAGACACCACGTTAAAAACACTTTTTTGGGTTCAGGGAGCACCAAAACAAAAAATTCCACTAAAAATATTTTTGGGTTCAGGGAGCACCAACACAGATAATTGCACTAAACAATTTTTTGGGGTTCTGGGAGCACCAAAATAGATAATTCAACTGAAAATTCAAATTCGAACATTTTTACGAAAACAATACTTTCTCCATATACTACGTATAGGGTGGAGAAAGTAAAAACCACTAGGTCCTATCAGCTGTTGTACAAATCTTATGGTACCTAGAACTGTCAGGTGGTCTCAGAATTGAACTTTTCTGGGTACTGTGGAAAGGTTCTCACGGAGCTACTAATTTGCCTTCGTTCCTGTTTGTAAATTGGGTGTGTGCTTGCATTCACAGGATTTAAAACTCTGACACATATAACACTTCCCTATCCAGAGCAACACAAAATATGTTAAGAAATTATTATGGAAGAAAAACTAGAAATCTAAGAACTTGTGAAGTTAAGACCTCAACGCTTAGTTGACCATAGATGTTCTATCACAAAAACGTAAATAAATAATAATAACAAATCTGTACCACATTATAAACAAAATATATCAAACACATTATCACCAAATTTAACAATAAAACATAAATAAACAGATGTAATATTTTAAAGTAGTGTATGCTTGCGGTTATTATAATCACATCGAGATCAACTCCTATTGATAGACTCGTTATATTATACCAACCTACAGAAACACCAAATGAAATAATATTCTATATTAACCTAGTGACGACATCATTCAGTTTGTTCAGAAACTTTCACAGATAATACAGTATTTGTTAAGGAAAACTACACACAAGAAATTGAAACCTTCATTGAATGTAATACTTATCTGATAACGAATTGAAGATATTATGTTTACAAAGTACGTAAATACTATAAATGCAAACTCTCTACCTAGGAACAATAAGATAACAATATATTATTTTGTCACATATTACTAATAGAAATCTATTCATGTGTAACAGTATTGTATGGAATATATGAATAAACTTTTCATATTTTACCTCTAAATTTATCTAAACAATTTACACAGATTCTGGTTCTGTCAATGTTTGATTTTCACAGGGGACTAATGTTGAATTACTTCTAAAAGGGAGAACTTTTCACCATCCAGGAACTTCAAAATGTGCCATGGCAACCTAAAACTTGCTTTACGTCAGTTTAAATTGAAATGTAAAAAAATATATAAAATCTAGCAATTTTAAGAATTTTGGAAACGGAATAAAACTATATAGTTGAATAACGAAACTCTGGTAAACTATTTAAAACACTGGTAAAACTCTTCAAGTCCAACTTACCTTTTTTAATTAAAAATGACAACTTCATTCATAAAATTTGTTAAATTTAAAACAAAAACGTTATGGACGTTGATTTTAAATGAGATGATGCAGCTTGAAATCCATTGTTGAAAAGCTCTTAATTGGTCAAGAAATTTGATAGGCCTAAATAAAAAGTGAGAAAAATGAATCATGGGGATTATTTTGCAAATTACTCAGAAATGTATGCCAAAATTA
Source organism: Philaenus spumarius (assembly GCA_018207615.1). Lineage (NCBI taxonomy): Eukaryota > Metazoa > Arthropoda > Insecta > Hemiptera > Aphrophoridae > Philaenus > Philaenus spumarius. The sequence continues at coordinate 130,317 of JAGFPH010002686.1, read as the reverse complement.
TTAAAATTTGTCCAGTGTAACTCTAGAAACAGTGTTTTATAGGCCTACCCTCTTTAATTAATACGATTATGGGTTGTAGTCTAATCAAATAAATATGATACAGTACATTTAGATTAAACAAATAAATTCAATGTATTAGTATATTTTATCTGCAATAATTACTACTTTATTACAATATTGTTACGTAAAAAACAAAAAGTAGAATTCGAAAATTATGAATGTTAGACTTATTTCCTTTATGAAATGCAGACTCATAATTCGATTCATACAAGTTTAGAAACGTAAACGACTGACGTAAAACAAATGAATTATTTTTTAAATTACGAAATTGAAATATTTTGTTACATATTGCGTCGTACAATTTTGATCATGTAAAATAAATTTGTATTAATATTTGGTTAAAACATTTTTTTACGTTTAACATGTAGAAACATTGAAACGAGTTTTTCCTTGTTGCGTTTAGTTGGTATGGTGCATGGTAATATTATCTCTGGTATGGTGTATTGTTATTTACATATTGTTATAATCACTGCAGTTTCGTCAGCAATGATGCTTTATGTATTTTTCAATTTATGTTTTTCTTATGTATTAAACGCATATGTACTTCATAAGAGGCGAATGGGTTTAAGGGCTCAAGCACGTTTGTATATTTTTAATAATTAAACAACTAAATTACTTATTCGCAAAGTTGTTTGTTCTACATAAAAATTATAGATTCATGCAGTTACCAATATGGTTAAATATACATGAACAATAACAAATCAATAAAACTAAACTAGTTGCTTTCTGTTATTAAAGCTTAACAAATACCAATAGCTTACTTTGTTATGTAAAATAAAATTGCAATATAGTTGTATATATGACTAAAAATAAATCTACAAATACGATGTATGCATTTTAATGGTAACTGTGTCACTGTAACGTGTCAACTGGGATATTGGATGCTAGACAAGTTTTGCATTCCACACATATCAGGCCTAACATTGGAATTTTAATATAAAATAACACTTCAACAATTTCAATTATATCTACACTTTTTAAAATAGCATACTAAAATCATAAATAGTTAACGTACCCTTCGCCCATTTTCATTTATTTTTTATTCAGTAAATATTTCAGGATGTCAACAATTTGTAAAAATCAAACATAATGGTTTCAATAAACTACATCCTATACTACAGTATTGTTTATCTACCAAACACAGCTGAACAAAACAGAACTCAAGTAAAGCTAGTCTCCGTACTTTATTATTTCAAATTCAATCATATAAATACAGCCTTGCTGAATCTACCGGCGAGACATTAACTCTACACGCTTTCTGAGCCTAACGTCTATATTGAACTTTTCTTGTTATCGACAAAATATGACGTAGACAACTACATTTTTACATTATTCTAGCCTAAAACTTTTATATTATTTTTCAGTGAACTCTACTTTAGCAATGTACTTTAATAAAGTAGCACTGTCTAAGTTTGATACACTCATACAAAATACTTCCTACGTTGACTATTATAACGGTCAAGTAATTTGCACTTACGCATTTTGTAATGAAATTATCGTTTAAATGACATATAATATAATGAAATAATAAAAGTTTTCTCGTTAGTAGAAAATTATACAGGTTGTTGACTGTTACTTTAATATTATGATACTAACTCAAACCTTTGAATAATATACAGAATATGAGCATTTCAGTTGTTAAGAATTAACTCAATGAACGTGATGATACTATTTATATACCTACAGGGACTTGATACATTTGCTTTAAGAAAATTATTGTACACTTTTATGAAAATAAATTTGATAAACAGTTTAATTTGATACAATATGATGAATTATGATGGTTGCATTTGGGGAGGTATGTATTGTGTACACTCAAACATGTTCTTCTCAACATTAAATTGTTCATGGACAAAAAATAACTTAAAATTCTGTAACTTGTAAAGTTTTGTAAATATTTTGGTAAATAACTTATAATTAAAAGTTAAGGATCACGGTCCTTCCTAAGGAACGATCTAGGCTTAGAAATATTACTCAGAAATAAATTAAAATCTTTGCAGTTTACACAAATTATAGCTAGTTCATTGTAGATAGTGACATTGAAACCAGTTTGAATAAATTAACGTATGATTCGTTAGAACTTAAGTTTTAATATATTAAAAACAAAATAAATATAAAACATTTGTTTTAACCATAACTGATTTTACCTATAAAACCAATAAATAGGATATTACGTAGGCTGATTTAATTAAAAAGTATTTTAAAGATCGACATAAATTGCGTCGTCTTTTATCTCGGCAGATGAACGCCTCCTCTAGATTTATTGCAGGGGGGGATGTTTAATCTTTGTGTTTGCAGTAAATGATGTATCATCGTATTGAAATGCTGCCAATGTTTAATTGAAAGCTACCCACTCCCCCAATCGGAAATTGATATTAATCTATATATAGTAGCATATGATGACTTATATTAACCCTAAACTAAAAGGCATTTGGAGTAAAGGTAGTCAATACTTCTGCTGCAATTTATAAACTTTGGTTTGCATAGATTACTTTCTGATTTCTAATACAAAATTTGACGCACCGGAACAATTTTCCAAAGATGTAACGGACATTTTCTATAGATATCTAACTGACAACGCATAACTCGTTTGAGTCAAATCCAACTATATGCTGTTTGCCACGTGGAACAACTACTCCTCAAGAAATTGAATTGTGTGCATAATAAGACAACAATTACATCAAGCCTTAGATAACACAATTACTTCATATTATATCAGTTTCTTAATTTGATTACATGTAATAAGAAGTTTTAATAACAAATGTATTTAAGTGTACCAATCAAAAAAGTAACAAGACGCGAAATATTAAAATTTTTCGTATTTGAAGGAGGAAATCATCTACTTAGATTTGTTTATTACAAACAGCTGAAATTATTGACATTGTAAAAAATATAATAAATCTGAGTTGTATATTAATACATAATAAAATATTTAGGTTACCTATAGTTGTATTACACTTTTTGTGGTACAACTTGTGTTATTTCTGATTTAAAGAATTCCTGAAACAATAATAATAAAAATCGCGAATAATTTTAAATGTTAGGCCTCTGGACAGTAGAAAGGAAGGAGAAAGAAAAGAAGTTATATAGAAACAAATGACCGAATTTGTGTTTAATTTTACATTACAAAGTATATTATTCCACAAGTGACGCATAATATTTACGTGTAATTTTACTACATTTTTTATAATATGATTCATGTTATGTTCTAGTTTTAATACAAATATTTCAAGAAAGAGATCTTTATGTAAATTCTACTTTCATTGCGAATAATATCAAGTTTTAGGTGTCAAGCCTATAGAACGAACATAATGCTAGATAAAAAATGACCTAATATAATATTATATTCCTAATCTTAAATACTTCAAAACAAAACTGCACATTTATTATAACAATCAGTTATGAGGTAGTTATTGTAATTCATGCATCACTGAAGAAGTCACATGGTTACTGGAACTAACTTATTATTTGTGATCATTTTTGTTTAGTTTTACTATATAAAGTATATAATTCGAGAAGTCAAGCAACATATTTCTTTATAAAATATTTGTGTTCCAATATTTTGTTGTTTTTTGTAAGTTACTCCTCCCGTCATTAGTCTTATGGGTTAATAATGGATTCTCAAGTAAAAAAGTAATGCAATAGATATAATTATTCAAAAATATAGCACGACTGTTGGTTATAGCACGACTGTAGTATACAAAATACAAGTTGCCCGGGTTATGTAGAAAAAGTAGACTAATATATTATTCAAAAGCTTCCTATATCTAGATAGACTCTGTATAGTGTTCCCAGAGGTCTGTAAATAAACGTTTTTTTTTTCACTGAAATCCTAAACTCTTGTTTTGAAAAAGAAAGCTTCAAAGAAACATGAATTTATAAAACCAAATTCTTTTAATAATAGATGATTGTATTTATTTATTTGTAGAGTGAGGGTATGCAAGAAAGGAATAAAGAAGGATCGAAAGAGGAGGCAAACAAGAATTATAAACTAAAGAGGAGGAGGATAATCAGAAACAAAGATAAAAGCGAGAAAGCACCATGGTTGCAAAAAGGTGGGTTACACACCGGTGTCGCTGACATTTCTGACGTCTCTAGCATGATGCCAGTGACATGCAAAAGACACGGAAGAGGTAAGTGCTAGTGACAAGGAAGAGAAGGAGTCAGCTTATTTTAGAAAATGTCTTCGTCGGAGGAGGATGCTGTGTTGTTGCTGTTGGTGTTAAGGAGAAGAAGACGACGGCGAAGAATACATATTGCAAGAGAATTCTGGACCCATCCATATTGGAAAGATAATCTGTTATCCAGTCAATTTACTGTAACAAGACAGTTATTCCAACACCCTGAAAAGTTCCAAAAAGTTTATAGGATGAAACCTGAAACTTATACAAAACTATGCGGTCTATAGAAAGATAAGTGTAACATCGAGGATAATAACTATCGGAAATCAATTAGTATTGCAAAAAGGCTGCCAATATTTTTAAGGTATGTTAAAGCAGGTCACTTTTTTATATTTTCCATGTTTACCGTTTTCTACTAAAACATTAAAGATAACCTCATGATAATTTTTGCCAAACTGTTAACTCTAAAGTACAAGCTTATTTTTAATCTAAAAGAATGAGTGAACATGAAATAAAGCAACCATCTTAATTACAATATCATTATGTATTTAACATTTATTAGATATTTGAGTGTGGTAATATTATATTACACAGTAGCAGCAAGTAAAAACAAAATTTACCTTTATAACAAACCACTGCAATATAAATAATATGTAAAAAGAAAATAGAAATTGTAAATTGATTTAATAAGAAGTAGCCTAGCGTTTCAAAAATATTTCATTTATTTAATTCTAGGAAATGTATTTAATATTGGGAAGTAAATATGAAAAGTATTGAGCAATTCCCTAAATAAATACACGTGTTGTGACAATTAATTAATGCAATTTACTTAGTAGTTATAGGTATATTTGGTGTAGGTGTTGTAGGGAGGGGGGTTGTATGTACATTATCAAAGTTCCACCCTTGGCTGTTGGTAAAGTAGTCACTGGTTGTTGTTGGAGTAGCATTCACATCTACGACGCTGCCATGTTGAGTAGGGGGTGGAGAAAATTCCTGTCTCACCACTGGATGAAATGTTGGTTCTGAAGAGTAGGTAGCCCAGTCAACGAATGATTCTAGAAGGAAATTCAATAAGCGGAAAGACCAACTATGGTACATTGTTTGGGGTACCTAGTAGTATAACATACTAAAAGTCCTTGACCCTAGGTTTGGCGGAAGGGGGGAGGGGGTTAAAGGTACCATTTTTTGATTTTTTGCCTATATCTCAGTAGGGGTTGGTTATACAAAAAATATATACATACGTATACAAAATTAAAGCTGATAAAATTCTCTACATTTTATATACCTATAATATTTTTGCTATCTGTAACCGTTAATGAGATATACGCTCTCAAAAATCGGTAATTTTCGAAAAAAAACATTTCTTCGCATTGGAATACTTTATTATTTGTTCCCCATGCGGTCTACCCTCGTGAGCTCTCTCCAGTTCTTATCTCGTTCGTAGAAAGTCAAATTATTGTGTATTTCGCCTCCGTATATTATTTTATTTTATTATTACTATTATGTCGCTATGTCGACGGGAAAATGTTTTGTTTCTCGCTTTAGTTGAGTTAGTTTATATAATGTCATTCATACGTCCGTAGGAAGTCAAATTATTGCGTTTTTCGCCTTTATATTTTATTATTATTATATCCGGTATATTTTGTAGACCTATATGAGGTATATTTTATTGTTATTATTATTATATCGCAATGTCGACTCAAACGTATTTTGTTTGTGACGAGAACTTGTACGAAAGTGGTGGGAAAATGTCCTGTATGAGTGCAAAAGTAATAGCTTCACTGGTAAATTCCATTTTACAAAGAAATTACAGTAAAAGCTCCAACCTTGTAGGTTTGACATCTCTCAAAGTTCATTCCACAAGCAGAAAACATTATACGTGAACCGATACTGAAATTGAAGGATTAAAATTATATCATTCGTAACGTACTGTGCCATAAAAATTTTTCTACCGGTCTTACCCGAACTAAAACTTAGGCTGTGTCCGAGTCCAACCGAACCGTACTTAGCTGAACTAAAACTTTGGCTAACCTAACCTTAGGCTCCATCGCGCCGTTGTGTACGGTATACGTAAACTGTTACAGTGTGTGCAAAAACGTATAACTCCGATCTTATCCGAACTAAAACTTAGGCTCCATCCGCGTCCGACCGAACCTTACTTGGCCCGAAAACTCGACCGAATCGAAAAATCGTTATCCGAGTCGCTCGCGTGGTGATAGTTCGAAGATTCTCTACCGGAACGCGCTGTCGTCGGGTTAAGTGGATAGTTCGAAGATTCTCTACCGGAACGCGCTGTCGTCGGGTTAAGAGGGTAGTTTGAAGATTCTCTACCAGAATGCGCTGATGTCGGACGCGAACTGTACCCGTGGATAGTAGTGTACGGAAAATGTATACACAGAACTTAGCCGAACGATCTCTTAAATGCAAACTAAATCATATACGTATACAAAACGGCGCCACTAATAATGTACGGAATAACTGTATACCCCGAACATATCCGATCTTGTCCGAACTAAAACGGGTAGCTAACCTTAATTAAACAACAAACATTACCTATAAGCATAACCCTATATTAAGATGATGGCATCGTCGATAACGACGCCTAGGCCTATGTTCTTAACTAACATAGCAAATCCTAGGACTATGTTTTAAGTTACCTAAACAGACTGATTTGAATAAAAACCCCGAACCACCAAACAAGGAACAAAAACAATAACTAAACAAATAAAATGTAAGTTATGTTTAAGGCTAAACATCCCAGGATTAGTTCCAAATTCTGCCACCACGGCGCAGCACTAAAATTGAGTCATTTTGTATTTGTGTTTATTGGTGGAATTTTCGTCCAATCTTCATTTGCAAAACTGATTTGTGAACGGAATAAGATTAGAATTCACGCCAAAGAAGCTAAATTTTAATTAAGTTGCTGGTTTAAAAAATAATAATAAAATAATTGTGTTACAAAACGAAAAATGCAAATCGCAGGTAGTCATTTTGAAGACAATAATTTTTAATTAATTTTACACTTTTAATTTTTAAAATCGCCTGGCTGGTTTAGTCGGTATCGTTGTTTAAACATTTACAGTAATGAGAACAAACGCGAGAGTGACACGAAGCAGGTGCAGTGCCGCTGTGACTCACTCACGCCACCTATCCCCCCACCACGCGTCTCAGATGTTGCTTGTATACAGTTGGATGACGGTTTCCTGCGCTTCCATCCATGTGATCTCCCGCGATTCTTCTTTGTTGTACTATTGCGTCGTCTTGTAATTATTGTTAATGAGAACGCTATTTCGTTTAACATTTGTTTTCTTAATGGATCGCCGAGGAACAACAAGGCAACTTCGGCTTTCAACGAAGAGGAAGAAGCGCAGACTGCCTCTCGCTCTGCTCGCTGCTAAATCTCGGATGTTAGTATTAGTACAGTATTATAAAAACATAATTTGGTTCTTCTGGATAAGATTCTTGTTTAAATAACACCCTGATAAACGCTTCGTAAAGAGGGAATGTATAATGACTTTTAGTAAATGTTAACGAATATAAATATAGAAAAAGGGAGTGTAACGGGTGTTACTGAAAATGGATACCGGTAGTGAAGTTGAACTTCATGTAAATGTTCTTAAAACTCTGTGAATTTTAAAACTGTAAAATTTTGAAAAAAATATGAGTTATTCCACAGTAAATGTATGTAATGGAACTGTAATTCAAATTGATATTGGCATTCAATTTTTTTAAACATAAAATTAAATCTTGTGTAATGGGTGTTACATTAAAATGTAACGGGTGTTACGCAGTTGCTAAAATTAAGATTTTTAACATATATTATATACTGTAATAATAATAAGGTGTCAAATAACAACAAGAAGTATAATTGAGATTTCTTTGATCACTATAAGAAATAAAAACTTATATTTCATAAAAAAACTTATATTTAACAAATATATACTGTAATAACTCACTATTTTATTTCTTGCTACTAATTTGTTAATATTTTCTAAGAACATAAGGTATGATATTTTGATACAAACTCAAATTATATTTTATTTCAGAATATTTGGTGAATACAAGTAACACAAATTTAAAACAAATTATGAAAGTTGGGAAAATTTTATAAAAATAGAATGGAACACAAAGATAAATTAACTTCGGGGAGGGGTTTGGTGCCGTCTTTTTCCAAGAAAAAAATTTAACATAAAAGAAATATATATATAATAAAATAATATTCAAAACAAGAAGTGATTTTAGGATAAACAAAGGACGAATGAAAATTATTATATGATAAATGGTAATGTGGATAGAATGAGCACAAGTCTATATCGAAGCACCAAGTTCAATTGACCACACATAAATTATTATACACATAAAAAAAGCATTATCAGTTTATTTATAATATAAAAGTTTCGGTTCTTGGCAGATCGGAGAAAAAATATAACAAAATTGAAATGAGGTTATAAATTAGAACATTCTTACCAATTATATTCTTCTCAATATTTAACATTCGTTTAGGCCTAGATATATGAAACTTTTTTATTGACAGTAGTATTCAATGTTAAATTAATCAAACATTTAATAAGATACAGTTTCATCTAAAAATTTCACCAATATAAATTCGTATCTTTTCTTCAATATCTTTTTGTTAATTAATTAATTAATTTCCTATCTATATATTTAAATAAATTTTGGATTGTTACAATACCGGTACTTAATACATTACATGGATATAGTTCAGTACTTTTTATACTATGCCTTAGGGCCTATTATGAATTAGACTTACTAAAAATCAGTCTTATATATGCCCCTATCAAGAATTAATATAATAGGCCTAAAACTTTAAATAAAAACAAAATAATCGCTAAATCAAATTCTAGAATTAACAAGTTGGAACTTCATAAGCGCATTCATTTTTCAAAAATATCAACTGCTAGTGGAAACTCGTAAAGAATTGTAAAAAGTCCTTTGGGCTACTGTAGGTTATTGTAATTTGCCAAAAATATTCTTAAATTTGTCATGTCTCAGAATATGATATTTAATATCCCAGCGAAATCTGAGATATTGATGATAATTGCGCTTCTTATTTTTCTCCCTACATTTTTTTACTCTGCTTAGGATCTTTTAAAGTTGTTCTTCTTTTAGTGTATTGTTCTCTTCTCTTCTTTTTTTATCTCACTCTCTGGCTTTTTGCAAATGCTGCTGACACTTTATGTCACTCATCATTTTATCGTGAGAAAAAAATATATGAGGTGTAATAGTAATAGAATTAAAACTTTAAAGATAAATAAAATAATTAGATACGCCTAACATTCATTGCCCAGTAAATACAATGAATACTTATTTAAGTATTCATTGGTAAATATGTTAAAAGATTCATTCTGGAATTACAAATAGGAAATTCGCAGTATGAAATTTGAAGGTGTTATCGTGTTAAATTTTATTTAAAATAACATATCTGTCTTAACTTTTTAAGTGTTGCTACCAAAATTAATAAACTCTCAATAGGGCTATGTATTTAAATTCTACTTAAAATTAATATACATATACTAAACACTGAATGGTTGTGAGTTGTGTTGAATTGTAACACCCATTACATTAAATTATGTAACACCCGTTACGCGAATTACTCATTAAATTATAAAACTAAAATTAAAATAATAATACCAAAACATTAGGGAAACAAAACCTCTTACTTTTACAGTAAAAGTATTTTCCTAAGGTGTTTGTTCATTTTGTAATATTTTGTAATACTAACTTTTGTAAAAAAAAATGTAGCGGGTGTCACATCACGTATTACTTAAGTTTAAAGGCAAATTTCAAATGAAAAGACAATATATTATCTTAAATTATGGCATTAATAGTTAGAAGTCTTTCAGCTATCTTCTGTAGCAACTTCAATCACTAGATCAGCTGTTTCATATTTATTGCAGTGCTGCTAAGTTCACAGAATAAAACATTTCCGGAGGATAGCTGTTGATACTCACAGAACAAAGAACTTAAACTAATTACAAATATCAAAATTTGCTAAAAATGTTGAACATATTATTAAAGTAGAACTTTTCACCTTGACATGCAACATATTGAATTATATTATATTTTATTTTTATTTTTTACACCTCAGGCTTACTTTAAGGTGGAATGCCTGAAATACTAGTTTCATTTCTTTCATTTCTACAAGTTTCAAGGTTTTGTTAAACATATCAATATACCTACTTTTTTTCAGAGTGACTGAGAACGTATAGGTTTGCTGCAATAGGCTTAGAATAAAATGGTTTTTTTTTGGCAAAATGAATGCTGACCACGGTAATAACTTATTACTTTAGGAAAATTTCGCAATTAAGCATTTTGATTGATTAAGCAGTATGCCAATACGTGAACCAACCATTTCTCTTGCGGAGTTCAATGGCGAAACATTAATGGCCAAATAGTATTAAAGATAAAAATATGTACCGTATGTGTATATCCTTGAAAAAAGGTTTATTGTATTATTGAAACAGTTCATTTTATGACTGTCACGTGTAATACATGGTATTTTGCACTATTCATTTTTTATTTATTTCTCGTTTTCATGTATTAAAATATAAGTTTTATTTGAAACAAATAACTAACGTTATAGGGTAATATTATTCATACCCTGGTGTTATTGAATAATGTATGGCCAAAGAACCTGTATATAGGCCTACTTTCATAAATCCTTTAATTTGAACTACTGTATATTTTTCTATATTTATTCTAGATGTCTCTTTTCGACTTACAGAAAATACTTTTTAACAGATAACAAACACCTGTCGTAATCAGTAGTCTAGTCTAGTAAGTGTGTCCGGCCAGAGTATGAATGCGAGTAGTGAGTGAGTTGACGAACGCTACAGTTGCAGGGACGGGCAGAGCGGCTGGCTGGTGAGGGGGGGGGAGTGATGTGCTACGCGGCGGGAGGAGGGAACCGGAGCGTGAGAGAAATAATGATAATATCTTTAAAAAACGATTCCGATACGACCATTTGACCGATTTAATATCTGAAAACGGCAAAATTCATTTAAAATTTGTATTTACAAAATGACTACCTGCGATTTAAACAAAATATTACAGCAAAAAAAAATCTGTATAAAACTTTTTTATAAATAAATTTTAAAAAAAATCATCACAATAGCGTGAATGTTTTATTCATATCATTTACAAAATAACTTACAAAACAAAAATCGGATAATAATTATGGAAATTATTCGTAGTACAAATTTGCCTCAGAGGTGCTGCCATCTATCGGGCCAAAAACACAACTTTTTCAGGGATGTTTAGCCTTAATACGTTACCCTTATGCACATTTCGGTGACACGATCATCATCCTCAGAGGGTTTTTAACACTAAACAGCAAACATAAACATAGAAGCCTAGACCTATGTTGTTGATTATCCCAAAAACAGACACTAACGCAGGAATATATGTTGCTTACTAACCTATACTGTACAGTAAAAGTGTACATAGTAACCTATGTTGTTAACTATCCTAACCTAAACAACTGTTACAGTATACGTTAAACTGTACGGGACCAAACCAAAATTTGGTAGTGTACGGTGAAAAATATAACGCCCCAGCGCCGTAGACCAACCCATGATTCTTTCTTAATATAATGTATTTTAAATTATATAATGGTGTGTTATAGTGTATGAGGAAGTTACATACATTTTGGCAGTCGACGTAAAGTAATCAACGTGGTTGGTTACTACGCATGCGCAGATGTGCGTGGATAAGTAGTTAAAATCTATTTAACATGAGACTTGCAATAAAATTTATTATTAGTTTCCAGACATTCTGTGTGAGCAGATTGCTCTCAAAGAGGTGAATTTTACAATTTTAGTTATAGTTGTAGTCCGTTTGAAGTAGTGGAAAATAAAATGTCGACTATAAACCTTCCTCAACTTTTCGGAAATAAAATAAAGCCAACAAATGAGAGGTTTGGTTTGTGGCTACTTTTAGAAAACCTAGACAACAACAACTTGTTAACAGACGTAGGGAACATTAATTATACCGAAGGAGAACAACGTCTGAGCGGTGGATTACTCATGCCAATTTCGCAACCGTTTTGCGATAACATAATGGTGACCAAAATATGTGACCTTTCTGACTGCGAAGAAAAAACTAAAGAAAAACTAAATTTTATTTTAAAGAAGGAAATCTGTGGTTCTTTTAATAGCTTTTTACGACGACAATTCTCCAACTTTGTTTCTGCTAGACATGGAGTTAAGGCAAAGTTACCTGTTCTTCTTACCGAAGATAACAATATGACAAAAGGACTGCAAAGAATTATAGGGAAGGAACGTATGGAACACATTAATAAGAAATACAACACCCCAATAGCCATCCCATACAAAGTGGAACTGGCAGATGTCAAATTGGAAACCTTGTTAGAAGAATTACCGTCTATTTTGTGCGAACTCGAAGTACAGGAGTACTACCTCATGGATCTGGATATAACACAGGATTTCGCTGGTATTTTTAATAAGAAAGAGATATCCAAGTACCTAACCGACAACTACAATTTTTGCTACCAAGGAGAATACAGAAGTTATTCGAATGTGATCGTGGACAATGATAAAACTGTAGGTATAGATTGCTTAACATGGTTAAATTCCAATGCCAGAATTAAAATTTATAACAAATTTATCTGTCAGATAACAAGCCCTGGAGTTAACAAGGTGATTGGCAATCATATTATAGACTTTGTTAAATGTCCAGATGTTCGATTAAAGGAAACATTTTCTTCCCCTTTGACTAAACAGCATGGTGTAACAAGATTGGAGGTGACAATATACAACTAATTATTTTTAAGAGAAAGAAACAAAAAATCAATTTACAAACATTAATGCGTAATAATTATATTTTAAATAAATGGTACATTCGAAAAATATGCTGGTTTTAACGCTGGAAATATTTCTAGATTGATGAATTGCGTCTCCGTCGTAAATGATTATCGAATCACTAATATCAATTATTTTCCAGAAATAAGTACTGTAAATTAAATAGCTTTTTTACCTTGATGAAACGATAGTCTGAAATGTTGTTTATTAAAATTATTTCAACTTACAACTGAGATATTACAACCTCATATCTCATTAGTTTCGGCAGTAGCATATACAATACATTATTATTAAACAACCATAGGTATAACTTCATACGTAAAGAAGGTATATTCAACGCTAAAATCATTGTTTATTCTGGACAATGTTAATATTGGTTTTGTAAATGGAAGTATTTATATATCTACAAGGCTGCGAGGCAAACACATACGTTTAGTAAGGACTCATGTTTGAAGATACGTAATACAAACATAATATTTATATAGTAAATTTCATATTAAAGCCTAAACTTTAGAAATGTGGTCAACTAAATTAATTAATTGATGATTCTGCACCCAGGCTGCGAACATTTTCGGTTAATTCATTATTATTTAAATTGTCTTGAAATGCAAAAAAACGTAATTTTTCCATAAAAGTCAGTAAACCGAACAAGAAGTATACAATTTGGGAATTTGCAAAGTCTTATAAAACATAACAATAAGAGATTACCGATTTATTATAAAGCAAGAACAAATAGAAATACAATATGTGTCCTTTATTCTTTATTTCTACTAAGGACAGTTAATATATAAACTGTTTTCTGTTTGACCTTGTCAACAGAACCTCTATGCTTCTTCACATGTTTATTGTAATTACTTAACAGTGAAATTACACATAAACAACACGATGAACTGTGTAAGCAAATTTGGTATAAAAAAGAGATAAATTCATGACTTTATGGCAAAATACTAAACAAAATGTTAACAACTTTATTAGTGTATTAAACAGATAAGATTATCCAAAACACTATTGTATTTAGCCATTATGGTGCCGGGTTTGGTTTCCTGTCTTTTGCCATAATACATTTAGTCCACACTTTTCTATGAAACAATTTTCTTAATCATCACAAATTAAGCTATTTAGTTTTAAAATGAATAAAGATTGAATACTCTTAATATAGGTTCATGTTCAGTTCTCAGAGAATCTTTAAATTAATTGCAACAAAAGTTGTAATACAACATCAAATAATAATCTGACCGCCTCAAAATTGGCAGGAAAAAGAAATATATGCTATGTGACGAACTTAAGTTCTCAAATTATCTTTTGGTTCAATTTTAATTGACCTTTTCACTTTCCAGAAACAGAGAAACATTGTTTGTACATTAGGCTGCCAAGAGAAGGGAAAGGAAAGAGGCTTAAAAGCAGTCCTTTGTCAAGTTTCCTTTCCCTGTCAGAAGAGTCCCATTTCTCCAATGTTGTTTCTAAAAGAAAGTAAAGACAAGGTAAAATTTTAACCCGCAAGGAATAATCAAATATATTATCTTATGAAAATATTGAAAATTAAAAACAAAATATAAACTATAAAACAGTTTTTTTTTTCACTTTTATTTAAAGGTAAAACACTAAGGGATATAAGATTTACAGAAAATTATTTTAACTTCTTTATTTAAAGTTGGTGATAGTGCGGTACTAGTTGAGTATCATAGAAATACTATACTGAATACTATAGAAATACTAGTATATAAATATTATATTTGGATTTTTTATAAAAATACCATAGTACAAAATATTACCACAGCTATCATGAGGACTACTTGTGGTACTTGGTCTCAGCCACCGACCATGCATATATTACTATATACTAATACACTATACTATTCCTTGGTTTCTAGGAATATGAAGAACTAAAATTTTTAACATTATTTCATAGATCCCAACGTTTGCATTTGTGCACGTATTATTTCTTTCATAATTTCTTTAATATTTTACATTGACGGATCTTATTTGTGTTTTTTATTCAGTTTCAGAATAAATAAAACATAAGTACTATAGTATAATATATTATTTGTGTTTTAAAGCTTCAAATTGAATTTTGATATGTTTAAAAATCATACAAACTGATTTAAAAGAATATTTATTTGGTCAAATAAATGAATACCAAGAACGGCAAAAAGCAATATATTTCCGTCAAAAATGAAAATTAAAATTATGTTTGTTGAAGAAGTGAGGTATCATTTTGGTACTAAAGACACTTTGCAGTCAATCTGTTTTAAGCGAATATTTAACAAATGAAATAGTATCACATTGGTATAGATATATTTTTCCATCGAACAACAATTGAGGGGTTGATAGCAAAAACCGGACAAGTCCAAAAAATCGTAATTTGAGATTATTGCACCATAGTATTAATTTTAATCATGGGTATGTGTATATATAAACTATTCTTCTAAAAGGTGACAAGTCACACAGAAAATGAAGGTTGAAAATATGAGGTTTCTGCAAAAACTGGACAAGTCCAGTGTGTTTCCAGCAAAAACTGGACAAGTCCATGGACTTGTCTTATTCTTGCTAGAAAACTAACTTAGTGCATAAAAGCTCCACTTACAGCGCTAGTGTATTTTTAGAGCTTAGTCAAGATTATTATATTTTATAACATTTAGAGCTGTAGTTATTGTGTTATTTTATAATGGAAGGAACTTTAATGTGGCCTAAAAAAAGACAAAAACAAGAAAGAAGACAAGATATTATAAAAAATAAAAAAGTAAGAGGTGAAGAACATGTTAATCATGCTGGAAAAATTGTGCCTGAAAGAAAAACAGGAGAAGATTGCAGGTATGTAAACATAACCTTATATTAATTTAATGTTATTAATAAAGTTATTGTAAATATTCTTAATAATAGAATATTAACGAAATATATTAGGATGAATCAAATTAGCTAAGCTTATCAAGCAAAGCTGTAAATTTAATTTAACAACAGCTGTAAACATAATATTATACATGTTAGTAGCCTACATAATTGTACATAACCTGATTAATGAAGCTAACATTAACTTATAACCAATATTAAAAAATATGTAATAAATATTAAATGTAGTAAGTACCTATTACATAGGCCTTATTTTAAAATACTTTTTACTGGATAGTAAATATGTTTTAATACCAAAATAAATATATTTAAGCCTATAGTAGCTGAATAGCAAAAAGCCTATTTGCTTCATTGCAAAAATATAAGCTAGAGTTATTGCCAACAAAATTAGAGTTATTGTGTCATTTACATTATTGTTGTAAAATGTTTATAATTTAGTTTTGCTGTCAGGAGCAATAAATATTCCAATTTAAAATCTTTTTATTATTCTAGTTTGCATTGTTGTTATTTTTGCAGAAACAACATAGGCTGTACCTAATTCGCAAGCTATTATTATTTTAGTTATGATTTTAGTGTTCCAGATGTTCCCGTTTTCAATGTTACTTGAAAATATCTGATATTGACAGAAAGAAGATATTACAGGATTTTAATGGTATGAAGAGTAAAGACCAACAAGACTCTCACTTGTGCGGATTAATAACCATAAGGCAAATTGAACGTCGACGACCAAGGAAGGGTAAGGAAGAAATCCGAAAAGACCATGCTTCATCTTATTCATACAAAATAAGAGTATCAGATAAAGAAATTCCTGTTTGTTTAAAGGCTTTCAGAAATATCCATGGAGTTACAAAGCATAGAATAACTTGGCTGCAACAAAACTTATTGACTTTTGGTAAGTCACCGAGTGACAAACGAGGGAAACATTCTAACCGCCCAATGAAGACGCCTAAAGAAATCATTTTTCTTATTGAGCAGCACATAAACTCATTTCCAGCTCGCAAATCTCACTATTCATTAAGAGATAATCCAAATAAGAGATTCTTGCCTGAGGAGTTATCAGTTGCTTTAATGCACAAACTTTTTCTGGACCAATTTTTATTAAATGTTCCATACAAAACTTACTGGATGGTATTTAATACATTTAATATAGGATTTGGGTACCCAAGATCAGATACCTGTTCATATTGTGATTCGGTTGAGCAAAAGTTACTAACTTCTGAGGGGCAGGAACGAAATAAACTTGCAATAGATAAACAGCTACACCTTAGGAAAGCAGAGGCATTTCGTGATTTAAAAAGAAGTTTTAAAACAAAAGCGAAACAAGGTGAACTGTTATGCATTTCATTTGACTTTATGCAGAACTTACCTTTGCCACATATTAAAACTAATGCTGTGTTCTATTCGAGGCAATTATGGTACAATGTATTCGGAGTTCATAATTTAGGTAATGATAACGTAACCATGTACACATATTGCGAACATGAAGCTAAAAAGGGCCCAAATGAAGTGACTTCTATGCTTTTAGATTATCTAGTTAATTTATCACTTGGAGAGTTGCCACATGAGTTAGTGTTAATAAGCGATGGATGTCCAGGTCAAAACAAGAATAAAGTAATGGTCCAATTTTTATTTGTTTAGTTCACATTCTAAAAGTTTAAAAAAAAGTTACATACTTGTTTCCTGTAAGAGGACACAGTTACCTCCCAAATGACCAAGATTTTTCTTTAATTGAAATAAAAAAAAGGAAAATAGCTTGTGCAGAAATACCAGAAGCTTGGGATAGCATTATAAATACAGCACGGAAAAATCCCAATCCGTTTATTTTAAAAAAGATGGTATTTTCTGATTTTAAAGACGTAAGGACTGGTATCGCACCTTTATTTTTAAAGACACCCAAACCATCATTACAACTGAAATTAGTTAGGATGTTGCAAATTAATGAAAGAGATCCCTACGTCAAGACAAGAACTTCCTATAGTGGACCCTGGAATACATGTATTGTGAGAAGTAAGGTACCCCTCCCAACAGAAATAAACCTTCCTCAACTCTATCGAAAAAATCCAGGATTACCTCTAGCTAAACAAAAGGATTTGCGTAATCTTTTAGATTTCTTAAGTTTCCCAGAAAATCGAGAGTTTTATAACAAAATTATTGATACCACAACTGACTCTGAAGACTGTGAAGTTAATATTGAAGTGGAAAGTGATGATAACAGCAGTGGATGTGAATGAATATAGTTCAAAAAAAAACTATTGTTTTAATGTATTTCATTTATTAAAATAAAGTTTGTTTTTATTATATTTATAATGTGTTTAGTACTACACCATTACAATGTTGTATCTTTGTAACTGGCTATAGTTTTTATAAGTTTGACACAGTAAAAACATAATTTCGTTCAACAAAAATCCCTTTAGTCCAAATTTATTCTGCAAAAACCGGACAAGTCCAACAGTTTTTAATTTTTGTAGGCTTATTGCAATAAAAAATTTTAATACTAACACTTTTACCTAAGTAGTAGGCAGTAAAGTAATGTACATTAAAAATATGGCATTGATGAGACTAACACAAACTATGCTAGAGAGTTTTTTTTGTTTCCTGAAAAAACTTAAATTTGGACTTGTCCGGTTTTTGCTATCAACCCCTCAATTGATGTAATGTTTATCAGATCAAACCAAATGCACGGTGTAAACATTATTTATTGCTTTACCATGCAATCAAATCATACTAGAATAATTAATTTATACTGGCCCTAAGTTCTTGTCTATATTGATTATAATTATATTAGTAACGCATAGCTTAACTCATCCTGTCAGATTACGTAACTAATACTGTTGGGTATAATGCGATGAAGTATATGATACAATGCTGTGTTTTGGAGTTAAAATAACAAGTCGTTGCCAAATACCAATCTGTTTGATAACAATTGAAATTAATAATGTCATCCTTATATATTATTTCTCAAACTCATAATAGCGATAGATTTAATTTATTATTGATTTATTATTTGGACTTTACCAATGGCTTCTACTGTTTACAACTACACTACGTTTCGGGAGGTAAGAAAACTCCTCCCGTTATCAATTCAACCCTCCTTATATCTAAATATCAAACAATTATACCTAACTAGCCTATATTTGTCCCCTTACATTTTAATTTACTCAAACACAAAACTATTACAAACATAATACACTAATACAAAATCAATTAAACAAAAACAAATGAAACAACTGAAAATATATTTCCCATTTTTTGCATCTCTGCCTCCTAGCTAACCAATCCTCCTAGCCAGTGAAATGGGTAACAACACTCTACGCATCTACTCACCACCACACCTTGGTAGTGTAGGGGGAAGAGGTAGTTACCCTCACCCACGGTCAGGAACAAAGGTCAGCTGTTATGGCTATCAGCCCCATCCTGTGTCGCCGGGAACATGACACCAAAAAAAACCTACAACCTAGGGCCTCAACATCTTTAAATCCGCCACTGGTTATAAATTACACCAAAATGCTTGAAGTTATTTAAGAAAACTAGAATTAGTCTGTTATTAACTATCCGATTTAATAATCTTTACACGGTATTATAGACCATAAAATGTAACAATTGTTTTCTGTCGTGTAAACAAGTTCAATAGGCAGTTACCTGTAACATCAGTTACCTGTAACGTTGAATTTTGAAGCCACTTGCCGCCATGCCTTGTCTTGCTCTTTACGATTGATATACTTCTTCAAATTATTGTAGTTGTACAGCACTGGGATACAAACTCTTTATTCGTCTGTTCATTATCAGGAAGCAGAATTTTGCACAATCACTCACACTGACGCTGTCTGCTATCACTACGTCACGACTCACCTCGAACAAAACAGAATCGTACCGCAGCGCCGCAACAACTGACTAGAAATACGTTCTGCGCATGCGCGGACCCAAGAGGCAAGAGACATGTCCGTCCAAACACCGACCGGTTAGTTCGCTAGAGACACGTGCTAGCGACACGAGTCGCTGCCAACGTGTCCGGCATACTGGTGTGTATAGCTCCATAAGATAACACAGGTTGGTTTTCGAGTGACATGTCACTAGCCCGATAAATGTCAGCGACACCGGTGTGTAACCCGCCTTTCCCCTACTTCTAAAATATTACTTAATTTTAAGTCTAAAACATCTATAAAACTTGTAAATTAAATAGCCTTTTTACCTTGATGAAACGATAGTCTGAAATGTTGTTTATTAAAATTTCAACTTACAACTGAGATATTACAACCTCATATCTCATTAGTTTCGGCAGTAGCATATACAATACATTATTATTAAACAACCATAGGTATAACTCCATACGTAAAGAAGGTATATTCAACGCTAAAATCATTGTTTATTCTGGACAATGTTAATATTGGTTTTATAAATGGAAGTCTTTATATATCTACAAGGCTGCGAGGCAAACACATACGTTTAGTAAGGACTCATGTTTGAAGATACGTAATACAAACATAATATTTATATAGTAAATTTCATATTAAAGCCCAAACTTTAGAATTGTGGTCAACTAAATTAATTAATTGATGATTCTGCACCCAGGCTGAGAACATTTTCGGCTAATTCATTATTATTGAAATTGTCTTGAAATGCAAAAAGAAAACATAATTTTTGCCATAAAAGTCAGTAAAACGAACAAGAAATTGTGGGGGAATGGGAGGAGCCACATTAAATCTACTACAAGTATCTATTATTAACGATAAAAGCCTATTTAACAATGAATTATAAAACTTTTAAATACAAAAAATAACAAACTGGTGGTCTACTAAAACTATAAACAGTCAAACAGTAATAAAAATAAAATTAAAAACTAATAGGCCTAATGAAATAAATAACAAATAAAAGAAATTAAATATTTAATAAAATAAAATAACATAACCTTTAAAATCAAATATTAACAAATACAGATCAATAAAATATAAATAATATAGGCCTACGGCTTAAAAAATACAAATAACTGAAAGTTAAAAAATAAATAAAAATTGAAACATTAATATTACCAATAATAAATATTATCTATTATTGCTAAAGGTTCCTATCCAGTCCTAAGTAAAGAAACCATGACGAGTTAGGAATCTGCATTTAATAATATATCATTGTCAGCCTGAAAAATGGAAATGCTTTCCAAGCTGTTCAATAACCTGTTTGAAGTCTCTTATTTTTCTAACCTAATATTGGATATTTCTAAGTTATGGTTTGTTTCAAGAATGTGCTCCGCAACACTAGATTTTTCCATAATAAACTCAATAAACATAACTTACAATTTAGTTGTTTAGTTATTGTTTTTGTTCCTTGTTATGTGGTTCGGGGTTTTTATTCAAATCAGTGTGATTTTGTCGCCACAGTGCTCTTTTATTTGTTAAATTCTGAAACGCTATTGAGTTTTGAGGTCTTGTGAAATAATCACTGAGAATGTCACGAAGGGCTTTTGCATGGGACGTCTGACCCTCTGGACGTGCTTGTCGCAATGGTTCCCATGCGTTGTATGCTTCAGCAACTTCATTCTCGTAGCTAGGTGTTGTGATTTTTCCATCATGTACTTTAATGAAGTTGTGTAAAAGACAAGCTGATTCACAATGAGGACTGCTTTATCTGGTTGACATTCAATTTGACTTAGAAAGAGCCGAAACTTATGCGTCAACATACCAAAGGCACATTCTACTGTCTTCCTTGGACGAGATAACTGGTAGTTAAATAAATGCTCTTTTAACATCTTTTTGTGATTTTTGGATTTATGGCCGGAACAAATAATACTTCAAAGGAAAGCCTTGATCGCCGATGAAGAAGTAGGAAAACGGAGGGTCTACGGTATTTGGTAGAGGTTTGGGGTTAGGAAGCCTGAGGTCATTCCTCTCTATAGCTTGAAAAAAACCAGTTGAGTTTATTACCCTTCCGTCGCTGTTCCTACCGTAGTCTCCGACACTAATCCAAGTAAAGAGTGAGTATGCATCAACACAACCCAAAAGCACTAGCGAAAGTAGCCATGGTAGTTATAGTAAGCCGATCCAGTGTTGTTAAGACACTTCAACTTTATGTGCTTCCCGTCAATGCTCCCTAAGCAATTAGGTATTTTCCACTGTTGATAGAACCTTTCACTCATCTCCGTCCACTCTTCTACTAAAGGAATAGGCGTGTAGTCTGGTATAAGAGTATCCCACAACCATAGTGCGATTTGCTCAATAATAGCAGCAACTGTAGACACTCTGCGGTAAAATTCATAGGCCAGCGCAGTGACGGTCAATCCAGTAGATAAATACCTGAAAAATAGACAAAATGCAGTTCCGAGAGTTTTACAATACACTTTATAACTACACTTTATACACTTTATATTTGAAGCAAATTACAAGTTTACAAATTTGTCATGTTTAATAGTAAAATTACAATATTATCTATATTAACTCTTAGTAAAGTAAAAAGCCAAAGATTAAAATTTGTTGTTCTTTTCCAGATTCCGAGTGCAAACTGCGTTACAAAAACATCCGTGGTGCATTATCAAGGTATCTGAGAAACAAGAATAAAACTGGGAGCTTTACAAAAAAAAAAAAAAAACATACTACCTTTGGGAACAGCTACAATTTTTGTTGCCCTACACAAAATCTAAGCTACAGTCTGGTAATTTAGTATTTATTTCTACACCCACCCCAGGATGAACCAGCAAATGGATCTGAAGATGAGGATGACCCTGAAGAGCAAACCCAGTCGAGCTACCTGTCTTCCAAAGTGCGATATGTTAATCTGGAGTCCGGTATATCTGCAGCTAGTGCTGTTACACCCCCAACAAAGCAAACTTCAAAACCATCTTCTACCTTGTCGGCATGGCGCAGCTCGAATATAAAAACTAAAAAAGACGATCCCCTTAAGTGGAACTTTGATAACGTACATACAACCCCCCCCCCCACAACACCTTCACCAAATATACCTATAACTACTAAGTAAATTGCGTTCATTAATTGTTACAACACGTGTATTTATTTAGGGAATTGCTCAATACTTTTCATATTTACTTCCCAATATTAAATACATTTCCTACAATTAAATAAATGAAATATTTTTGAAACGCAACTTCTTATTAAATCAATTTACAATTTCTATTTTGTTTTTACATATTATTTATATTGCAGTGGTTTGTTGGTTTGTTATAAAGGTAAATTTTGTTTTTACTTGCTGCTATTGTATAATATAATATTACCACACTCAAATATCTAATAAATTTTAAATACATAATGATATTGTAATTAAGATGGTTGCTTTATTTCATGTTAACTCATTCTTTTAGATTAAAAATGAGCTTGTACTTTAGAGTTAACAGTTTGGAAAAAATTATCGTGAGATTATCTTTAATGTTTTTGTAGAATAAGGTACAACATGGCAAAAGTTAACATGGAAAATATAAAAAAGTGACATGCTTTTAACATACCTTAAAAATATTGACAGCCTTTTTGCAATACTAATTGATTTCCGATGGTTATTATCCTCGATGTTACACTTATCTTTCAACAGACCGCATAGTTTTGTATAAGTTTCAGGTTTCATCCTATAAACTTTTTGAAACTTTTCAGGGTGTTGGAATAACTGTCTTGTTACAGTAAATTGACTGGATAACAGATTATTTTTCCAATATGGATGGGTCCAGAATTCTCTTGCAATATGTATTCTTCGCCGTCGTCTTCTTCTCCTTAACACCAACAGCAACAACACAGCATCCTCCTACGACGAAGACATTTTCTAAAATAAGCTGACTCCTTCTCTTCCTTGTCACTAGCACTTGACTCTTCCGTGTCTTTTGCTTGTCACTGGCATCATGCTAGAGACGTCAGAAATGTCAGCGACACCGGTGTGTAACCCACCTTTTTGCAACCATGGTGCTTTCTCGCTTTTATCTTTGTTTCTGATTATCCTCCTCCTCTTTAGTTTATAATTCTTGTTGGCCTCCTCTTTCGATCCTTCTTTATTCCTTTATTGCATACTCTCACTCTACAAATAAATAAATACAATCATCTATTATTAAAAGAATTTGGTTTTATGAATTCATGTTTCTTTGAAGCTTTCTTTTTCAAAACAAGAGTTTAGGATTTCAGTGAAAAAAACCCGTTTATTTACAGACCTCTGGGAACACTATACAGAGTCTACCTAGACATAGAAAGTTTTTGAATAATATATTACTTTTTTTACATAACCCGGGCGACTTGTATGTATACTACAGTCTTGCTATAACCAACATTATATTTCTGAATAATTATATCTATTGCATTACGTTTTTACTTGAGAATCCATTATAAGACTAATGACGGGCGGAGTAACTTACGAAAAACAACAAAATATTGGAACACAAATATTTTATAAAGAAATATGTTGCTTGACTTCTCGAATAATATACTTTATATAGTAAAACTAAACACAAATTATCACAAATAATAAGTTAATTCCAGTAACCATGTGACTTCTTCAGTGATGCATGAATTACAATAACTAAATCATAACGGATTGTTATAATAAATGTGCAGTTTTGTTTTAAAGTATTTAAGATTAGGAATATAATACTATAGTAGGTCATTTTTTATCTAGCATGATTTTCTTTCTATAGGCTTGACACCTAAAACTTGATATTATTCGCAATGAAAGTAGAATTTACATAAAGATCTCTTTCTTGAAATATTTGTATTAAAACTAGAAAATAACATGAATCATATTATAAAAAATTTAGTAAAATTACACGTAAATATTATGCGTCACATGTGGAGTAATATACTTTGTAATGTAAAACTAAACACAAATTCGGTCATTTGTTTCCATATAACTTCTTTTCTTTCTACTTCCTTTCTACAGTCCAGAGGCCTATGTAACATTTAAAATTATTCGCGATTTTTATTATTATTGTTTCAGGAATTCTTTAAATCAGAAATAACACAAGTTGTACCACAAAAAGTGTAATACAACTATAGGTTGCCTAAATATTTTACTATGTATTAATATATAACAGAGTTTTATTATATTTTTTACAACAACAATAATTTCAGCTGTTTGTAATAAACAAATCTAAGTAGATGATTTCCTCCTTCAAATACGAAAAATTTAAATATTTCACGTTTTCTTACTTTTTTGATTGGTACACTTAAATACATTTGTTATTAAAACTTCTTATTACAGGTAATCAAATTAAGAAACTGATATAATATGAAGTAATTGTGTTATCTAAGGCTTGATGTAATTGTTGTCTTATTATACACACAATTCAATTTCTTGAGGAGTAGTTGTTCCACGTGGCAAGCAGCATATAGTTGGATTTGACTCAAACGAGTTATACGTTTGCAGTTAGATATCTATAGAAAATGTCCGTTACATCTTTGGAAAATTGTTCCAGTGCGTCAATTTTGTATTAGAAATCAGAAAGTAATCTATGCAAACCAAAGTTTATAAATTGCAGCAGAAGTATTGACTACCTTTACTCCAAATGCCTTTTAGTTTAGGGTTAATATAAGTCATCATAATGCTACTATAGATTAATATCAATTTCCGATTGGGGGAGTGGGTAGCTTTCAATTAAACATTGGCAGCATTTCAATACGATGATACATCATTTACTGCAAACACAAAGATTAAACATCCTCCCCTGCAATAAATCTAGAGGAGGCGTTCATCTGCCGAGATAAAAGACGACGCAATTTATGTCGATCTTTAAAATACTTTAATTAAATCAGCCTACGTAATATCCTATTTATTGGTTTTATAGGTAAAATCAGGTATGGTTAAAACAAATGTTTTATATTTATTTTGTTTTTAATATATTGAAACTTAAGTTCTAAAGAATCATACGTTAATTTATTCAAACTGGTTTCAATGTCACTATCTACAGTGAACTAGCTATAATTTGTGTAAACTGCAAAGATTTTAATTTATTTCTGAGTAATATTTCTAAGCCTAGATCATCGTTCCTTAGGAAGGACCGTGATCCTTAACTTTTAATTATAAGTTATTTACCAAAATATTTACAAAACTTTACAAGTTACAGAATTTTAATTTGTTTTTTGTCCATGAACAATTTAATGTTGAGAAGAACATGTTTGAGTGTACACAATACATACCTCCCCAAATGCAACCATCATAATTCATCATATTGTATCAAATTAAACTGTTTATCAAATTTAATTTCATAAAAGTGTACAATAATTTTCTTAAAGCAAATGTATCAAGTCCCTGTAGGTATATAAATAGTATCATCACGTTCATTGAGTTAATTCTTAACAACTGAAATGCTCATATTCTGTATATTATTCAAAGGTTTGAGTTAGTATCATAATATTAAAGTAACAGCCAACAACCTGTATAATATTCTACTAACGAGAAAACTTTTATTATTTCATTATATTATATGTCATTTAAACGATAATTTCATTACAAAATGCGTAAGTGCAAATTACTTGACCGTTATAACAGTCAACGTAGGAAGTATTTTGTATGAGTGTGTCAAACTTAGACAGTGCTACTTTATTAAAGTACATTGCTAAAGTAGAGTTCACTGAAAAATAATATAAAAGTTTTAGGCTAGAATAATGTAAAAATGTAGTTGTCTACGTCATATTTTGACGATAACAAGAAAAGTTAAATATAGACGTTAGGCTCAGAAAGCGTGTAGAGTTAATGTCGCGCCGGTAGATTCAGCAAGGCTGTGTTTATATGATTGAATTTGAAATAATAAAGTAGGCTACTAGTAGTTAACGGAGACTAGCTTTACTTGATTTCTGTTTTGTTTAGCTGTGTTTGGTAGATAAACAATACTGTAGTATAGGATGTAGTTTATTGAAACCATTATGTTTGATTTTTACAAATTGTTGACATCCTGAAATATTTACTGAATAAAAAATAAATGAAAATGGGCGAAGGGTACGTTAACTATTTATGATTTTAGTATGCTATTTTAAAAAGTGTAGATATAATTTAAATTGTTGCAGTGTTATTTTATATTAAAATTCCAATGTTAGGCCTGATATGTGCGGAATGCAAAACTTGTCTAGCATCCAATATCCCAGTTGACACGTTACAGTGACACAGTTACCATTAAAATGCATACATCGTATTTGTAGATTTATTTCTAGTCATATATACAACTATATTGTAATTTTATTTTACATAACTAAGTAAGCTATTGGTATTTGTTAAGCTTTAATAACAGAAAGCAACTAGCTTAGTTTTATTGATTTGTTATTGTTCGTGTATATTTAACCATATTGGCAACTGCATGAATCTATAATTTTTATGTAGAACAAATAACTTTGCGAATAAGTAATTTGGTTGTTTAATTATTAAAAATATACAAACGTGCTTGAGCCCTTAAACCCATTCGCCTCTTATGAAGTACACATGCGTTTGATACATAAGAAAAACATAAATTGAAAAATACATAAATCATCATTGCAGACGAAACTGCGGTGATTATAACAATATGTAAATAACAATACACCATACCAACTAAACGCAACAAGGAAAAACTCGTTTCAATGTTTCAACATGTTAAACGTAAAAAAAATGTTTTAACCAAATATTAAAACAAATTTATTTTACGTATGATCAAAATTGTACGACGCAATATGTAACAAAATTTCAATTTCGTAATTTAAAAAATAATTCATTTGTTTTACGTCAGTCGTTTACGTTTCTAAACTTGTATGAATCGAATTATGAGTCTGCATTTCATAAAGGAAATAAGTCTAACATTCATAATTTTCGAATTCTACTTTTTGTTTTTTAAGTAACAATATTGTAATAAATTAGTAATTATTGCAGACAAAATATACTAATACATTGAATTTATTTGTTTAATCTAAATGTACTGTATCATATTTATTTGATTAGACTGCAACCCATAATCGTATTAATTAAAGAGGGTAGGCCTATAAAACACTATTTCTAGAGTTACACTGGACAAATTTTAATAATTTTGGCATACATTTATGAGTAATTTGCAAAATAATCCACATGATTCATTTTTCTCACTTTTTGTTTAGGCCTATCAAATTTCTTGACCAATTAAGAGCTTTTCAACAATGGATTTCAAGCTGCATCATCCCATTTAAAATCAACGTCCATAACGTTTTTGTTTTAAATTTAACAAATTTTATGTATAAAGTTGTAATTTTTAATTAAAAAAGGTAAGTTGGACTTGAATAGTTTTACCAGTGTTTGAAATAGTTTCCAGAGTTTCGTTATTCAACTATATAGTTTTATTCCGTTTCCAAAATTCTTAAAAGTGCTAGATTTTATATATTTTTTTACATTTCAATTTAAACTGACGTAACGCAAGTTTTAGGTTGCCATGGCACATTTTGAAGTTCCTGGATGGTGAAAAGTTCTCCCTTTTCGAAGTAATTCAACATTAGTCCCCTGTGAAAATCAAACATTGACAGAACCAGAATCTGTGTAAATTGTTTAGATAAATTTAGAGGTAAAATATGAAAAGTTTATTCATATATTCCATACAATACTGTTACACATGAAAATAGATTTCTATTAGTAATATGTGACAAAATAATATATTGTTATCTTATTGTTCCTAGGTAGAGAGTTTGCCTTTACAGTATTTACGTACTTTGTAAACATAATATCTTCAATTCGTTATCAGATAATTGTTACATTCAATGACGGTTTCAATTTCCTGTGTGTTGTTTTCCTTAACAAATACTGTATTATCTGTGAAAGTTTCTGAACAAACTGAATGATGTCGTCACTAGGTTATTGTAGAATATTATTTCATTTGGTGTTTCTGTAGGTTGGTATAATATAACAAGTCTATCAATAGGAAATGATCTCGATGTGATTATAATAACCGCAAGCATACACTACTTTAAAATATTACATCTGTTTATTTATGTTTTATTGTTAAATTTGGTTATAATGTGTTTGATATATTTTTTTTATAATGTGGTACAGATTTGTTATTATTATTTATTTACGTTTTTGTGATAGAACATCTATGGTCAACTAAGAGTATAAGCGTTGAGGTCTTAACTTCACAAGTTCTTAGATTTCTAGTTTTTCTTCCATAATTTCTTAAAATTTTTTGTGTTGCTCTGGATAGGGAAGTGTTATATGTGTCAGAGTTTTAAATCCTGTGAATGCAAGGTCACACCCAATTTAAAAACAGGAACGAAGGCAAATTAGTAGCTGCGTGAGAATCTTTCCACAGTACCCAGAAAAGTTCAATTCTGAGAACACCTGGCAGTTCTAGGTACCATAAGATTTGTACAACAGCTGATAGGACCTAATGGTTTTTCCTCTGTAGTCCTATGATCAGACTGTGGTGTGCTCCTCCGTGCCAATACCTTTAATTTGAGCCATTTCCCAGCTTTGTACGACCTTCCAGCTCCCACAATATTTCTCTCAACATTCGGCTTACAAAATTATATAATATATAAGGCCCGTATTAGACTAGGTCACCAGGCGACGTCGCCGGTGGCGTCACCGGTGGCGTCACCGGTTACCGTACGGGCAGCCAGCCGCGACACCGGTAAAGTCACCAGGAGCGAGGCCAACCCCCAAAGTTCCCCCCACTCCAGTGCCTACACATTCAGCACTGTCACCTCGTCCTAGCTCCACGTGCACTGTTTTCCATGTAAACAAAAGCTAACCTCGTCAGTTAAAAAATGTTTAGTGAAAAAAAAAAAAAAAAAAACAAGAGGATTTTGTTAAAGAGTCCCAGTCTAATGCGATGGTTATCGGGGACGAAAATTGTGGAAGTGATATTACAGGGAAAGTAAACAAACAAGTTGATAATGCGAAAGAATTCCAGTTGCTATTGGACCACAAACTTAAGGGTCGGCTCTAGTAAAACAGAAAGCAACCTGCGACTCCCTATAGCGGCGGTAGGTTACGCGGACATTGCTCATCCTAAATCCATTTAAAACCCGCAATTATTCAAATAGCCTTTTTAAAAAAAATACCAAACTCTTGGGGACAAAATTCTTCATCCGAATGGCTTGGTAATTTTTCGCTATAATTAATAGTCACTACGTAAAACATATTTAAAATCACCCTATACATAGCGGCGGTAGGTTACACGGACATTGCTCAGCCTAAATCCATTTAAAACCCGCAATTGTTGAAATAGCGTTTTAAAAAAAATATCAAAATCTTGGGGACGAAATTCTTCAGGCGAATGGCTTGGTAGTTTTTCTCTATAATTAATAGTGACAACATAAAAAATATTAAATATCAATGTTTTAAATTGTTAATAAATATTAAACAAAATATTTTTCTTAGTTTTGAAAAAGCCATTTGCATGCATATTGACCATTGCTTTAAAATGACATATCGTTTATAATTTTCCTATCAAAAATAAAGGAAAAATTTGGATTTTAATTTAACATTGGTCTTATGGAGTGTCAGCCAACATGGCCGACAGCTAGAGCCGACCCTTAACACGGAAGATGTTATTTATGCTGTTGAAGGCCATCGCTCGATTTGGGATGTACGCGTAAGTTCAGATGATTATAGCAATAAACATGTCAAGTTGAATGCATGGATCATGACTACTTTCATTCAGGATTTTGATGAACGACCCTTATCCGAAAAGAATACTCTAAGTAAGTAACTAAATTTAACTGTATACTAAATTTGTTTAGGTTCCGTAGGTATAATCAAGGGTACTTATATTTTCGCTAAGTGCATTAGTAGGCCTTACGTTTCATACTTAAAAAATAAATTAAAGTTACTAGGTGCCATAGAAACTATAAAAATTACATTATTGATGTAAAATACATGTCTTTATTTCCAAAATATATACATATTCACAATACTCCTTACAATATTACATTCCTCATAAAAATTGTATGCTGAATATATATATATAATTCAATTTTTTTGGAATCTCAATTTAATAACCTATAAATTGGTTATCTTGAACTTCTTTCATGATACTTATGTATTATAAATGTGATAAAGTAACAAAAAAATAAAGAAATTTAAATATAAAGTTACATTTTTATAAAAAAATATTCAGTCTTCAAACCTCACTAAAAATGTCTGTCACTGTGTAGGTTTTGAGATATTTTGTTTCTCTGAGTGATAATATCGGATGCACGTGAGTTTTCCTTGCCCGTCTCCTCCTTTTCCTTAACAAAAGAGCAAGAAGCAGCATTTCTTCATATTTTTCCGACATTACGACCACTCACTACACTAGCGTCAAACAAACTGAACTCGCAGCGCAGAACACAAAAATATAGTGGTGACGCAACAGCGGTGACTGTGTGTAATAGGTGCCATTTGATTCAATACCCAACGATAATTCTTGGTCACCAGTGGTTACTCGTCTGGTCACGGAGCAGAGTCACCGGTCAGTAACCAAACGCTGGTGACGCCACCGGTGACCCTAATGTAATAAGCACCGTAAGAACTAGTGCCCAGCAACTAGTCAGATCACCGGTGACGCCGCCGGTGACGTCGCCTGGTGACCTAGTCTAATACGGGCCTAAGCTAACCATTCACTGTCCAATTTGTAGTCCGATGTCCGTTGTAGGATCCGATGTAGAAGCGTGAATGGGTTTGATGGAAGACGAGTTGGATGACCGGACGAATCGGAGTCCCAGACTAGCCTACAAGGTGATCCAACTTCCGACTTCCCATGGTATCTGACCGTGAGTGGGGGATCGTCCGATTGCGTCACTTTATACTTTGATCTTGCTGTTGTTTCCCACGCTCTTCCTTTCCCTCCTATATTTTGTACCTTTTTACTTCTATAATAATGGATAATAACGGGCTTTCGGGATTATTGAGTTGTACCTTTAATTGATCAACAAATAATTTCTTAACCTATTGAAAAATATAGATTGTTTACTACATTGAAAAAATTATACGCCGTTGCACACTATATTTAAAAATATAGGTGATTGTTTAGTATAATAAAAATACAGGTGCTTGTTTGCTACACTGAAAAATATAGGCGACTGTCTACTATATTGAATACATATAGTTGATTGTTTTCTATACTGAAAAAATATAGGCGGTTGTATAATATATTTAAAAAAAATATAGGTTATTGTAAGTGTACTGACAAAATATAGGGGATTGTTTAGTCTAATTATTTTGCATATAGTAAATGCTAGACATTTATATACCACTGCCACTATGTACGAGAAAAGACGACTGAATTGTGAAAGCTAATTGGATGGGAAGTTAAGTTGGAGCGTGAGTGGTGAAACGCATCCAACTTGCAGTCCAACCCCGTCGTCCTATAAATCGGATCATGAATGTCTAGCTTTAGTGGACGTCTATATAGTAGTATGAAGACACCCTGAAGTCTATACGTTTCTAGCTATCACAGTTTTGGCTGCACGTTGATTATGAATCAAACATGCAGCCAGGCCTTCTTCTTTTATATATACGATTTTTATAGTTTTCTGTTGTCGAAAGATTTAAGATTCCTTGGAAGTTACGATAACTGCCAATCCTGCGATCCGGAACCAATCTTGAAGTGCAAAGTACGTGGTTGCCTTATTTTGAAGGAATACATTTCCAATGGATTTACAGTGCAGGTGTGATGGTCTCCGGCCATTAAAACAAATTCGTGGTGTGTTGTTGGCCAAAGTTATGACGTGCGGTGGATTTCAAAGTAAATTTTTTTATGAAACATCGATTTAACACAGATTTACATATTTTTTTTATCCAAGAACAGCAATAAATTGCTCATCCAATCACAAGACATGCACTGTAGAATTTTTCCAACGTAGCATTAAGTGTGGTTATCTATGTCTGCTATTTATTGCTTTTTTTAAATGTGATAACACTTTCAACTCCTTTTTCATGTAAGCTTGATGGTTAGCATTAACAAAATTATGCCAAGAACACTCGGTTCACTTGTGATAATTAATATTGGGGTACTAGTAAGTGTGGTTAAAATACCGAGTGGAATTTGGTATTGTGATAATATATTAAGTACGGTATAATTTGTTTTATTAATAAACTTAATATTTTCAAATTAAAAACAATATTAATATCTTGTGAACATAAATCGTATTATATTTCGTTTTACAAGACTTATACTTCTATATCCTTTAACTACTTTATCCATTCTAAAAACGTTGGTTCTACAGTCTATACCACCTCAGGGTGAGGCGGAAATAGTCGACCGGATTGTGCGAGTAATCTGTTTCCGCCTTATCCTGAGGTGGTATAGGCTATACAAATATAAATATAAAACGTGATGTATTATATATATTTGTACACATATAAACATTTTTGCTAAAGCAGGTTTACAATATTAAAATGTCAAATCTACATTGATACTTACTCTTTCTACTTAAGTATTAGAGAGGCACATTTTTAATTATATTTTACAAGTATTTAATTAAGTTTGATTCATTCAGATTTTAACATAAATGAAATTACAATTTGACTATGAGATAAAGGAATTGTCCGTTAGAGATTTAAGCAAACAAAACTTTAAGATGAAAATAATTTTACTTCTCTGGGAATGGTTTCCGGAAAATTGATAAAACCAGTAACGCAATGAAAACAAAAATAAAGAACGTTAAACGGAAATGCTCTTGATTATAAAGGAACCGCTTGTGTCTGTCGCCATTTAATGCAGAATTTGGTTATACTTGCGGACGATTTCCTGCCATGATGAGGAAAGTTTAAATTGTTTCCAACTTCTTATCTGTGGATCTAAATTCATTGCCACAAAATAAATAATCGTAATCGATATATAATATATAATGATCGTAATCGATTTTCTCCATTACTTCAATAGGAATAATTGAACTTAATAAAAATAAAAATAATAAAATTTTTGTATTTTCGTATGTTTTTAATGAAGACAAGGAGTTCGCACGTCAAAAGTTGTATACAAAATCTTCAAAAATATAAAGCGAACGATAATTGTTTTCTGTTTTGAAAAAGTTTCATTTCGCATAACAAACTATTATTATTTCTCACAAAAATAAGTTTATTTGTCAAACTCGTTTCAACGAGAAATTAGTCATCCTCAGTGACACCTAAGTTCCAACTAGCAAACAATAACTAACACAAGTTACAGCTACCCACCACACGAGGAGGAGTACTCACAGTTTTTAAATATGAGGTTAAAATAACTTGCAATTGAAACATTGAAAATATTAAATGCTTATCTAATACATATTTTGTATTAGACCATAAGTTGTTTTTACATATAGTTGATTGAATATTGATTTAAATGTAAAACAAAGCATTTTTTTACTTCTATTTTTCATTTGTGTATATTTATTATCACTACTGCTTTTTATTTCTCTAATCTACTTATTATTTTTGAAGTGTAAACTTCTATTGGCGCACAGCGTTTTTGAGGGCGGTGAATAGGATTTTACCGTCACGCTCTACTGTAGGTATGTAGTACACATCATGTGTATAAGTTTTAGCAGAGTATATAATTTACTTGGTAATACCTCTAAAATGGACATTGTGCTTCCTAATTTTTTAAAATGTGTTAAAATAGTTTACTTGTAATACCTCTGAAATGGACATTGTGCTTCCTAATTTTGTAAAATGT
>JAGFPH010002686.1:63043-82084 GCA_018207615.1 Philaenus spumarius | reverse complement strand
GGGTAAAAATATACTAGGAAATTTTGATCCCCATTTCGCATATGTATTAGTTAAGCAATAAACACTGGTGAATAAAAATATACTAGGAAATTTTGATCCCCATGTCGCATATTTTATGTATTAGTAGTCAATAATCACTTGGGGTAAAAGTACACTAGGAAATTGTTACCCCCATTTCGCACATGTATTAGTTAAACAATAAATACTGGGGGGGGGGGAATACACTAGGAAATTGTTACCTCCATTTCGCACATGTGTTAGTTAAGCAATAAACACTGGGGGAAAAAATACACTAGGAACTTGTTACCATAATTTCGCACATGTATTAGTTAAGCAATAAACACTGGGGGGGAAAAATACACTAGGAAATTGTTACCCCCATTTCGCATGTATTAGTTAAGCAATAAACACTGGGGGAGGGGGGGGAATACACTAGGAAATTGTCACCCCCATAGGCCTAAAAAACATAACCTTAAAGCTTATGAGCTTTCTAGTAATTTTCAAGTTTAGTAAGGCCTAACTTTATGAAAAAAAAAAAAAAAAAATTCAAAATGAGAAATTTCTAACTGTTTAAATTTATATCAACAAGTTTGATCAAATTTTATTTAACTGAGAATCTTCATAGTGTTTCAATCTATTACCAACAAATAGCTAATGAAGTTTATTCAATTATTTAACTTTGTAACGTTGTACAGTCAATTAAACTCAGGCCTAAGTTTGTTTTGTTCTTTATGATTCTTATAATTAATTATGTTTTTAATGTATATAAACCAAAAGTAAATTCATTGAAATTATCTGTACACTCGAAGAACATTAAAATGAGCTGAATAAAGCTACTATTTATTGTCCATGTGTACAGAATTCATTAACATATTTTAAATAATTGTTATTTGTTTTATTAATATAGACTTACATCGTTTTAAACAGGAGATGGCTCACATGTTGTACTTTACTTTTCTGATGTAAATTACAAATTTCTTTAAAAACCATAGAGACGAAAGGTTTTAACTTTCTTATTGTTGACAATTTATTGTTATTATTTTATTTAAATAATTTTGGATTTTAAGGATTTAATTTAATTTTAGGGTACAATTTACAAAATATTGTTTAGTTGTTTATGGCTCACATTTTTATAAATTTGTGTGTGAAATTTTATTTAGATAAGTTTTGGAGAAAATCGAATCTAATCGACGGTAGGCCTATGTTCACTTGTTCAGTGGTCGGCATGCCTCTTCTCTACGCATCATTACGACGAGTGTAATAGTTTTTTCAATCACATAATACTGAAAAACGGTTTGATTTTGAAACGTGTGGTTACAAATTTTGTATAGTCAAACGATTACATTTTAACTAAATTATTTGGTAGTTTTCAAAAGTAATTTCACTTTTTTTCTAATCATAAAAGGTAAAAATGTTAGGTCCTCACCATAATATTGTTTAGGAAAATGGCTCATATTTTCACAGTATATATACATCCTTTAAATATAAATGTATGTGAAATTTTATTTAGATTAACTGATTGGTCACTGAGAAAATCGTACCTAATCGATGGTATGTTCAGTGGTTTGAACGTGCCTCTACGCACTGTTACGCCGAGTGTAGGGATAATAGTTTTTTCACTCGCATTGTACTGAAAAAAGGTTTGACTTTTAAATACGCTGTTTGAACTTTTTTATAGTCAAATGATTTTATTGTAACTAAAAATTATTTGGTAAATTTCAAAAGTCGTTTTCAATTTATTTTTGAAATCATAAAATTCAAAATGTTAGGTTTTGTAGATTGCAATTATTGTATGTTTATTATCAAGAAAAGTTTTAACTCAATTATATACAGTTCTATATTAAATGGTAATCACATTTTAAAACATTATTTAAAGATAATTTAAATTATCACTCTACTACATAATAAGATTAATGAAAGTAATGGGAGCCTCATAAAAAATTTTAAAACAAATGCCTGTCTCATTAATAAAGTGTGGCTTAGGCATAATGCAAATTGATTACTGAGTTAAAACTCTGTTTCGGTCAAAGTCCATGATTTATATTTAACGTAAAACTAGGGAGGGTTGTTAACAAAAAGTAGAAACAGGGAATATAGTCGAAAAAGATCAGTAAGAAAGTCAAATTCATAGTTTTCGTGGTCGTGGAGATGAATAATGATAGTTAGAAAATTGTTTAACCCTATGAACGTAATTAGAAAGGAATTTCATGTGAAAATAATCGATAGCGATCGACGTTGTTGGTATCAATCCATAGTTTCGGTATCGCTAATATGAATAGGCTTAGAATGTTATCCTCTCTGTGACTAAAATATCCACAGTTGTTGGTACTATTTTCCCCAAATACATACATTGCCAAAAGGACATAAATATTGTCAAATTAGTTTAGTTGGTAGTATAAAAATAAATTTTTAAGGGTATCAAATAAAGTTTGTAGGCTATACTAGTCTTTGTAGTAGGTCTATACATTGTGCAAAATATATCGGAATATCTCAGTTCCTATTCGTTATAAAAATTCTGGTGACTATTTATTTTAAAGATATCCACTGTGGAAAAATGCCGTTTAAAAATCATAGGTAATTTCAAAAATGAACAAGATTATTTTGAAATCTTAAGGAATGTTTATTATTTAATAGCCTGATTTTAAGACATGCTTACCAATAGACATTTATTTTTGGTTGCCCTTCATACACAATAAAATTCATAAGGTTTAAACATTTAGCTCTAAATGTTCGCATTTATTTAAGCCTAAAATTCTAATGTGAAGGTAATTGGCAAAAATATTTAGTATTATTATCCAAGTTTAAGTGCGGGTTAATTTGTCTACAATTGTTCATTAGATTTTATAAATCTCAGTTTTTAGTTCACAAATTTAGAAATGCCCTTTCCGGCATAGTTATAATAGACGATATAACTCAGTTTAGAAATTAGTTTCTCTTTGTAATTTCAAATAGTTTATACTTGCTAAATTGAATAAGGTACTATCAGAACACGGAGAATTTTTAGACTAGTGGTGTTTACAATATAAATAACCTAGGCGAGTAACTTACTTAACGATACATTTCCAAATCGATATTCCGTATTAAAATCAACAGTACACTGGAGGGTAAAACATTTTGAGATAAATATACTAAAAACCCCAACTAAAGTCTATTGGTGGATTTCTATCTGGAGGGCAAAATATTAAATAATAAACACATGATGACATTTGAAAATTACTCAAAAACATTATTGTATACATTTTTGGAACATTCTGCATTTTTCAAAACCTTGTTTTAACTCTGTAGACAGCTAAGTAAACACATTTACAATGAAACGATGTTTGCATTTTTATGTATGGCAGGTAGCTGAGCTATACATATGTTCTGATACTTGTATGCCACAATGTAGTCTGCCAAATATATTACTAGAAATGCTATTAGGTTACACCGTAGTGGATATGTTCCTATATTTACTAGAATAGTGTTTGTTATGTACATTAAGCGTGTATGCGGGCCTCTAGATAAGCGGGAATAGCATTCTGTCAGCAATGTGTGGCGGGTAACACTTTAATGTCTCAACATATATTATTTCAGCGTTAAACAAACAAACAACTGTTCCTAAATAATAGCAGGTTAGACCTATATTATAATAGTAAGACAAATTATAACAGCTTCATTCTCTTAAGTCGTCCTCCGCAAATAACTTGTATGGAGGCAAATAGATTTAAGTTATACACTTTCAGATTTAAAAGTCAATTCTTTGTTTAATTTTTGTGTAGGTAGTTTTATTATAATATATTTACAATCTCTGTACAGCCTACTTCATGGTAGTTGTCATTATTGATTTTTGTATGTAGGAATATATAGTGCGGCATTTAAAAGAAATATTTGTTATATTAATACTAATTAAACTAACTATACAGATTATACTAATACCACTAACTTAAAGTCAAATAAATATCATATAAGAAAGAAGGTTTAGATTTTGAGCAATCAAATAAATTTCATAATACAGATTTTAATGCACTATATTCTTCATTTCTTGAGTGATTAATTGGTATTTCTACCGCTTATAAATGTTTATTTTCAAACACAGAATTAGCACGGACATTTTGAATACAAATATTAACCACATAAATCATAGGCGTAACCAGAACGACCATATGGGGGAGGGGTTACAGAAATGTTTTAAATTAAGATAAAAAATAACGTGTTTTGGGCTTCCCAAAAGTAGGCTACTTTAAAATGATATAAATATGAATCCTTTTTCCACTTCCAATTAATTGTGATTCAGGCCTATTTTATAATAATTTCACCTGCTCTTAACTAGGCTTGTTGCTTATTATAGTGTAAAATATTTCAAGATGGAAGGTACAAAACTATATTATTGTATGTGAATAGTTACTTATTTATAAAAAGTTAGATGTTGATAGATAATATGTTAAAAATTTACTTAGTACATCTTAGTAATTAAATTGTTTATTTAAAATAAATTATAAACATTACTGATAAAAAAAGTACTTTCAATTGTCGAATAGTAGTCCACAACTTGCTGATAAACAGTAAACCTCAATTTGTAGTAATACGATATATTTTAATTATTCCGTTTCTAACAAAATTGTTGATAAAAAGTCAAAGTTGTTAAATTTATCAATGGAGTAGGCTTATGTGGCCTATTTAAGTATATTTTAATAATATAAATCTGTTTTAAACTCTGAACAAACTTAAACAACCTATTGGATTATTTTTACATCTAGAAAAGTGTTAAAATCTCTATTATTTACTATAAAATGTAAAACACACGTAAAAATAAGTCAACGAATAACAAAAAATAGTCTACTATTGCATAACAATAATAAGCTAAGGCTCAATATTGCTGATTTCAACGAACCTCTGGCGATCCATAAGAAACCCTCGAACATTCAGTATTCATTTTGCAGAGAAGTTGTAAACATGTTGTAAATATTATTTCAAAATAGGCTCAATTTTGTTTTCGATCTTGTAGTAGGAACACAAAACTGGAGTTTTCGGAAACATGTTTTTGAAATTGCATATATTTTTATACACTACTATTTAGAACTAAATTAAAAAACTTAAAAGTTTTTAATTGTATATTTTGAAAAATTACAAAAAATGTTTACTACGTTTTATGTAGGCCTAAACTTGGTTTTATTCGTTACTGGAAACTTTTTTCTTCCTGAGCCAATAACTTTTAAAATTTTAAATCAATCAATTATTTAGTTGCATTTATGAATTCTTTGGACATTTTCCTATAAAAAAGCTACTGAACACTTTTGGATTTGGATATTGTTACTATATTTGGCGAATTTTCGCAAAAAATCCTGTTGAATTAACATGGCCAGTTCTACCACTTCCATAGGGTTAACTTATTTGATAGTGATAATTAAAAGAGATTTACATAATATCCTATTTGATCCACATCTTATCTTTTCCTGTTCCCAGGCTGTTTTTCAACTTGCTCTTCTCCCATCGGAATGAAGACAGCAAAGATATTATTTTGGTTTTACACTGGTCCGCAGATATCAAGGTGCCTGGAGCTACATCACCTAACCCAACCTTACCTGTAGCTCTAGACACCTTGCGCAGATATATCCAACTCTGTAGATATTTCTCGTCAAGCATCTGCTTTTATATTTTTTTAAAATGACTCTTTTGCAGAGGATCTCAAAAAATAGTTTGGTTTCAGTAGGAATTTTTTAATTTAATTCGCTTCTGAATAATCTATATTTATTTAATAATTGAAGACGTGGGTGCAAAAACCAGACAGCTCCAGTTTTTAAAAATGTTCAAGAAAGAAAAACAAAAATTTTAAAAATAATTTTTTTAAAAGAATTATCAAACTAAAGTGAAATACAAATAATACCTACCACAATCACATACTTATTTAACTTTTTTAATATCTTGCCAGGAATAAAAAATGAAGAAGATTGGAGATGTCTGGTTTATGACCACAAAATAAATCCTTTTAGGTATTAAAAAACGGTTCAATATGACACTATAACTATATTGTTACAAGAAGTAGCTTGTAATAAGTAAATACTAAAGGCTACATATGAAAAAAATATATAAAGTGTTTTCAAAATTTTGTAACTTGATCAAAATGATTATATAACAGCTGTCAAATTATAGCCTACACTGTTTATTTACTAAAGGTTCTCATAAAACATCATCACTAATGTTTACTTAATCCTCTTCTTCATCCAAAGTAACTCTTTCAGACAGTGAATTGTAAAACCAAATACAATCTGGATGTACATACTTGTTTGCCAGTTCAAGTACGTCTTTCAGCTTTGTGGCCTTTAATCATAAAGTCTGTTGGTATAACTTTTTGTTTTGTTCAGGTAAAGATAGCACTACATTATTTTTTTCTAAAATAAAAGACTCTTTTATCAGTGGTGATGATGAAGATCCACAAATTAATTCACCTGAGTTATATTCAAGATGTCGGTATTTTGATATTGATAACACTGCTGACTTGGCGTTTATTCCTGGTACTTTTGCCTGTCTGACCATGGTCTTCATTGACCTTAGCATAAACTTTAGAAGGGGGTATGAAAATATTGCTGAAATGTGAAGCATAATCCAAAAACATTGTTTGCTTCACTTCCACTGTAACAAACTTTTTGGAGGTACTTTTAATCATTTCCTGATAATCCTTAGGGTACATACATCCGTCCCTTTTTCTTCTCTCCTGTTCAATATTACCAAATGTTCAGTCACATGGAAGGTAACTATGACCAGGTTCTGGGTAGCGATGAATGATTTTATCAAATTTGTTTAATCCTTTGACAAGTGTGTACAAGTAATGAATTATTGCATAATTTTGATTTTGTGCAGAACAGTTATCTGAGAATAGGTACAACGTCTTCACATCTTCACTTATTTATTTTTGTATAATATCGTTAATCATACTTATTACCTCATTTTGATCTTTACTACCAGTGGTTTCGTCATATAGATAAAAAAATGATTTCCCTTGTCTTGCAGAGCATATTGTAAAATTATACACCTAAAGTTGTCCTTTGTAAAATACATCACCACATGGTATGGCAGGCAAAGACATGTTTTGTTGAAAGTCAAAAGATAGTACTTCAAATTTTTCATTTTTTTTCGATTCCTTTAGTTTTCCCTCATATATTTGTAGAAATCTACACTTTTCATTAAAGTGACCTAACCTAACCTAATACTGTTCGAATTCTAAAGTAACATTGTATTTTTAGTTTAGTAAAAATATGACAAATATTTACTCCTTCACCGATTCAACTCATAGAGCCTGGCAAAATGTACTTTCTTCTTATTCTTTATTTCGGTCAAAGTTATAGGGTCTTTCTATATTTTCAGTTGATTTTCTAGCAAATCACATTGTTGACTTGTATCTGATGTCGGTGTACCAAAAAATAGTTTATATTTGGTTGTAAAATTACGATGAAAAAAGTCATATGATACTAATGGGTGGCATTTTTCACCTTGTTTCAGTTGTATATACACGGCAGGTTCATATTTTTGTAATACAAGCTATGCATTTTTTTACGTTTAAATCTGTTGGCAAGTACCGAACATTGTCATTTTTAAACCTGCTGTAATGTGATTTTTCACTTGGAAAACTCTGTATGTGTTTGTCTATAGTGTCAATGATAGGCTGAGGAATTTTGTTGGGCCTACTGTCATGTTTCCCTTGATTATTTGTTGGGTAAGGATTTTTTCCTTGCAAATCACCTACTATTCGTTTCACTCTAGCCTTACCGATTA
The DNA here is from genome assembly GCA_018207615.1 of Philaenus spumarius. Classification (NCBI taxonomy): domain Eukaryota; kingdom Metazoa; phylum Arthropoda; class Insecta; order Hemiptera; family Aphrophoridae; genus Philaenus; species Philaenus spumarius. The sequence continues at coordinate 74,335 of JAGFPH010002686.1, read as the reverse complement.
CATGAAAAGCACAAAAACTTTTTTTGCAAACAGTTATTTCAAAACTGCCCAACTTAACTTTATAATGGCTTGAGTAAGCACGTTTTTCCCATTACCTGTTTTTGATATACGACTTTGAACAGGTCTTAGACTGATCAATCTACTTAAATACATATCTTGAATTTTATTAAATTTAGCAAAAATTTGTTCTTGGACATTCTTGGAAAACAGCCAAACTTACATTTACAGTTTTCCTTATGATTCGTGCAGGTATGACTTCACCTGATTTTCTTACATGCTCAACGCCACTAGCCCTTTTCTTTTTTAAAACGTTTCTCTCCCATGTATCCTCATCTTTTACTCGTTTGTTCCCTAACTGCTTATTTAATACAGTATTATTTAAATCTTGTACCTCCACAAGTTGATTAAAAGTTGATGCTGATGCCGCAGGAGTCGATGTGGTTGGCCTACCTCTACGAACATTGTTGACAAAACTGTGTCGTTGATTGCAATCAGGGGGAGTCCCAGGGACATAATCCGGATCACTATCTGTATCGTTACTGTCAATACTAAACATACTGTATATGTTTTAAACTTAATAACACAATCACTACAAACATTTATTATAACCAAACATAACCTCTCACACATAGACACAACACGCTACCTCTTCAACTGCTGGGCACTGGCTACAATGTGTGTTGGCCTGTAATCTAGCGGCTAAATGTTGAACTAATTCGGTGCAACAACAAGACAGCTCCTGGAGTTATAATCCTCTGATTCTTGCATCGTATAAGACAACAGTTCACCTGCACTGTTATATTATATCTTTATAGCAATTGGTGGGAGCTGTATGGTTCTTGCACTTTTTTATAGAGAATATTTTTCCATATAGGATTCAGTCAAAAAGTGAAAATAAAAAAAAAGTTTAGCTGTCTGGTTCTTGCACCCACGTCTTTATTGGACAATTAATAGCTTGAAAAACAATAATCACATGCACGCTGAAAACGAAAAACCTTCAACGCTCCCGTCCAAATATGAACGTCAAATAGTCAAAGAGTTTGTTGAAAAAACCGACAAGAGATGGACCGCCGTGAGTGTTTCCATCAAATACTTTCCTGCGCGAGGCTAGAGCAGACAAGCAGTGGTTTTGCGTTTTGCAATACTGTATACTGTACACACTGCGGGTAATGGTCAGGATCTAGATCACTATAACTTTTGATACACTATACTGCAACGTATATCAAATAAAGTGCCAGTGCCCAGTTCGACCGAAGCTAATGCCAGCAATATATTGATAATTTATTGATAATATATTGATAAACAAAGTGCGAACAAGGTAAAACAAGGTGTAACAAGGTTAAACCCCCCCCCCCCTGGTTACGCCTATGACATAAATTGTAGGCTAAGGTTAATGTCTTGGTCCAACCAAATATTGATGGTTTTTAATTTTACAACAAGAATATTGCACATCATTAATTTGTATCCCACTTTTAGTGAAAACTGAAATCTGTAATTATTTGCTAAAATTTGTATTTATTTATTGATATATTTCCGTATTTTACATCCATTATTGTCAATGGGTATACAAGATTTCCTCGTTATCCTTTAATAAAAATAGTTACGAAGTGGGTTTAGTTATAAGAAAATACTTCTTTAAAGAATTTATCATATTGTGAAGGCATTCTAAATATAATAGTCTGACGAAGAAAAGCTACATTAATAATTTTTAGTATTCTCAATAAATTTAAACAAATGTGTTGCAAAAAACAAGTAGTTTAACTTTTAAGAAATTCATGATTTTACTTAGTGTAGTTATTTATATAAAATTGTAAATAAACAGAATACATAAATGCTTTTTTAATTTCTTAACAGCGTAATGGTAATATATATATGTAGTAAACCCTATTGAATTTTAACATTTTATTACTTTTTTGATACGCAGAGGCTCCTCTTGACGAAATCCTTTAATACTTTACATGGATATGATGATATTTAGGGTAATATAATAGAAATCGCTAAACTATTAATTTAATTTCTTTAATTAATTTTTTTAAATAGTATTTTTTTAAATGATGTAGGCCTATTTCTGATGTGTATCTAATTAATCTGCTTATAATTTTTCACGGGGGCTTACTAGTACTTATAATGAAAAATTGAATGTAACACAAAGAAAATAATAAATATGATTCATTTTTGGTAATTTAGCCTCCGGAATAGGGTGTACGAATATTAATTTAGGTGTGTACCTTTTAAAAACGTCAATTCCTATTCTTTAAAAATTAATTAAGGGATAGCAATTGACGTTTTTAAAAAGTATATTCTACAACGAATAACCTTTTTTGAATTTTTTTTGAATTGTTCGTTTTAGAATATTTCGGGTCCCACGTTTCGGGACGCCAATTCTACAACGAATCTTCTTTTTAGAAAATTGTTCGTTGGAGAATAAGTTATTTCCACCTACTGGAAGTCTTATAGGCAATCTCTCTTTGTTTGGCCTAGGTGAAATAACTATGTGTCGAATATTCAGTTCACTGACTATTCTGACAAAAAACTTCACTTTATACTTCCAGTAATTAATTTTTGATTTTAGCTCAGTAAGAACACAAGTTAATAATTTTACTTTTTGTAAACCTCTGAAGAGTGAGTACACTGGAACTAACCTTGTAAATTGCTTATTTGTGCTTGCAATTATTTTATGAAATTCCACTTTATCAATTCTTAATCTAAAATTCATAAACTATTGGGATATTTGAATATTAGGTGTTTTTGTAAATAATAACCTTTTATAAAACAAAATAAAATTTTAATAATTTCTTTTTTCTAATTTTAAACATAAAACAAAATTCTTGTATTTAATATTTTTCAAATAAAACCAAATAATAACTTTCTTCTCAAATAAAATAATAACTTTTTAAAACTATAAGGCAGAACTAATCTCTTAATTTATTATAGTTTATTTTAATATTTTATTACTCAATTTAATGTAATTTATACTTTAATGAAAATTTGAATTTACGATTTAATGAATTTACTTCTTTAATTAATTACAAATATTTCTTAATCTAACATCCTAAGTAACCCAGTATTTAAAATAAATTTATTTGAATTTACTTCAGGCAATTTAATAGGGACTAACGTATTTTACGCTTCTACCGACCTTTTCACACTTGTCCAGGCGTCGCGACGTTGGTGGTTAAATCCGCGAACGCTGTCCAGTGATGAAGAGCTACAGATGTTCTGCGTGCTGATAGAGTTGTCTTGTGGGTGAAGGTGGAGTCCTGTAGGGTTGTCTGGATGTATGATGGATGGCTTCTTAAAGATGGATGTGGTGATGCCGTGTCTGCAATCCCGGTTCGTCTATTCCCTCGTAGCTACAGTTGCATGTCCTAGTGGTCGCCTGGTGGTGTCCTGGAGTCCTGTCTGGAAGCTATACGAATCACTCCATGTATCAGCTGTCCTGTAGGCTATGTTTTTCCTCCAGAAAATCCCAAGTTAGGCCAACTTGTATAGACTAAGTTGCCACTGAAGTTCTTGTAGAGTTAATGCGTTGTCTATTGCTGCATCCCAGATGATAACCGCAATGACGTATCTTCTTACTTGTTATAAAAATTTAAAGTTTAACGAAGAAAATACTCAGCTTCTAGCACGCTAAAGTATTTTATAAAAAACAAGTATCTGCTCTCGATGCGTCAACTTACATCGAAGAAATATTAAGCAATGCGCGATGCGTTACATTACATCTAAGAAATAATAAGCATCTCGAGTTTCCCCGAGCAATCGTTTATATAATGTTTTTCGGCACTATTTCATTGCCAACCTAAGCTTTCTACCACTGTATTTCCATAATGCTTTAAAATCCATTTTTTCGCTAATTTCAAACTTCTAGTCTACGTAACTTTTCATCCTGAATTTTATTATAATTTTTTCATAATTTTGTAACTTGATTTAGCCTTTGTTTTAATTAGTTTCTATTGTTTCTTTGAGTACGCCCATTTTAGTAAACTGGTAACCCTGTTCTCCTTCCATCGGTCTCGTCTTTGGACCGCCCCTCCACTGTCTTGCGTTCTTATCTGGCTTCCCTTAGTTTTATGCTATGGAAATCCTTTTTCTATGTAACTCTTCCAGGGTTTATCCGATTTTCCTGAAACTGACATCATTTTCCTCAGCTCGTTGTTACCTTTCCACACGAACTCGAGTGACGTTCGTACGACTCTTGGTTCGCGTACACGACCCGCGCGCGTTTTTCCGCGGCGATTTTTCCCGGAAAAGTCTTAAATTTACACTTCTTTCAGTTTTTCTTTTTCCACTTTATTTGTCCGTTGGTTTTCATTCACTAGCCGGATTTTCATCTCATTTCTGCTTCTGGTTGTCTTGCTGTGAGGTTAGGGACTTCAACGATTTTTCACAAACTGGGGTTTCACTTTACTCCCGAAACATATTTCAAATACTGGATTATTTTTACATAACTACTTCATTTACATACTATTTACTATTTTGAATTGTTAAAAGTTTGAGTTTAAATTTTCCTTTAGCTGTAAAGGTTCAAAATCTATCACCTTTTTCCTTTCATAAATTTTCTAGTTTTTCTTTTACATTATAAATTACATTTATCAACACTAAAACTTGTTTTAGTTAAAATTTAAAAAACTTTATTTTTTACCTACTTTTTTATCCTTTAAACTTTATGAATTACCATTACCTTTTTAATATGACAAAATTTCGCTAAAACTTATTTCACCTTTATTTTAGGCCTTTTTAAGAAAAGCCTATAAAACCTTTTCTTTTTTAAATTAGAGGAATTTTGAAAATTTTCTCATTCTTTGAAAGCTCGTATCTTACGTAACTTTATGATTTTTTAATATCTAATCTTGCAGTAAATACACCCGCGGTTAGCGTAATGCATTTCCCGAAGATTTTTATTTTTTATTCAAATCTTGGATTTTGGCTTCCCGTAGGAATCTTTTAAGTAATTTTTATAAGTTCCCAATCCTTTTCAGACAGGCAGGGTCCAAAAGTTTAATTCTACCCGATAACAGACCGCCCGCGTATACATGCTGATCTCGTGACCTACATTTGGCTTCAACTCACGGCAAGTCCGTATTATTCAAACTTACAAAATTAATTGCAAATTTAAACTCAAGACCTACAACGAGTTTTGTCCGTTGTAAGCTACCCCTCTTAAGATATCTGGTTTGATCGGCTCCGCCAAAAACCCAAGATATTGAAACCTTCTAAATATAATATCATTCCTTTTTCATTTTCCTCCTATCTTATTACATTCTTATATCTAGTTCTGCCTTCCTAATCTAACAATTTACATATCACATATTCATAATACTTTTATACATTTCATACAATACTTTTCATTGTTCTTCTTATTCTCCATAATCTGAAATTACATTTACATAATATACCATGGTATACATTTCCTTTTGAAATGCTCACTGGATGAGTTCACTTCCACTGAAAACACATGTTTATACTGTACACTACTTATATAACTACAGGGACACATTTTAATTTGCCTGATAACAAACTAACAATATTCTACTGGGTTACGCTTTTATACTACTGTTATTTCCCCGCATTCATACTCCCCGAATTTTTTATACTCCGCGTTTTATACGTTTTACATTAGTTTACCCTTTATGGTTTGACAATTTTTTATTTCTTTGCCTAAGTGGCTTCAACTATAATAATTGAGTTTTAAGTTTACTAAATAGTTTTCCTTTGCTTTTCCCTAGTATCCTCCTTTATAACTTTCCATTACAGTTTTCTTTCCTTAAGTGATTCCTAGGTTTTAGCTTCATTCCTTCCTTCCAGAATCTTAACTACCTAGACTCTCCTAACTAATTTTACGCATAATTAACCTTTTTTTTTCAAGTAATATGCAACCCCTATACACCCCTTACTCGTGTATTAGGACATTCCAGGCTCCTGATTTGTTTGTAGATTGCATTCAAACGTTTTATTCCTGGATCTGTATGTACAATTTACTTTAAAACAACAAGCAATGCCTTTGCGTGTAATCGAAAAGTGCTTAGGCCTTTCACTGTATCTATCAATGAGTCGAGTTATTTATTTAGGCCTACTTCATTCATTCCAGTGTGCTGTGTTCTCTCTCCCCACTGCCTGACCTTGATCTTGTTTCCGCTCAGCTGTTTTCATACATCCCCTCCTTGCTAATTTGTTCTCTGCCCTTTACAATCTCATCGCACCGCTTGTGTTTACATACAATCAAAATATTTACATTTGGGATTCCCCAGTATGGCTAATCACTTTATGCGTTAGGCCTACCTTTTCTTCAATACAATAATATTTACAGTGTTATTTTATCTTTGGATGACAACTTAACTTATTGAACATATGGTTTGAGATCTCGAACATCGTATTTTCCCTTGATTCTTCCTGTAACCCGGTCTTCTACGATATAGGCTTTATTTCCTACTCTTTCATTTATTCGGAAAGGTCCTGTGTATAAAAGAAACAGTTTTCTGGTCTCGCCTTTAAATTTACTTGCCATAATGCTAGTGTTTTGTGTTACTAACACTAAATCCCCTACATTGAAGTTTGTAAATCTGCGACCATGGTTTTGTTTAGCAGCTCGTTGGTTTCCGGCCCTTATGATCCTTGCCTGGCACTTCTGGTGTTTTTCGCGTACCGTTTCTTCTCTTGGATTTGGTTGCTCCCTCGGGAAGACTTCATCCCACACGTACCTCGCCTCCTGGCCAAACTTTATTTCCTGAGGGGTGTATCCCGTGGTGTCGTGCGGCGTTGTGTTTAGAACGTCCTGTATATACTCTAGGTATTGTTTCCAATTTGCCTGTCGGTTGTAGCAATATGTTCTAAGCATTCGCACAATTTCTCGGTTCAACCTCTCCGCCAGATTTACTTGTGGATGTCTTATAGGAATTAGTACATGCCGAACTCTTTCTTCCTGGATCCACTCCTTCCAATTCCCTGAAGTAAACGCCTTGCCATAATCTGTTAGAATACTTTCGGGTTTGCCAATTTCTGCAAAGTACTGCCTCATTTTATCTATACTGTTTTCGGTCGTAGGATTTCTTACTGTGTATAGTTTTACATATTTCGAGAAAATATCCACTACCACTAATATATGTTGTACATTTCCTAAACCTCTTGGTAGTGGTCCTAAGAAATCAATCGCCACTACTCGGCCTATATTATTTGTTATTATTGGCCTACTTTGACCTATTAAATATTGGTTCGGGTATTTCGCTCTTTGACAAATATCGCACTTTCTAATCTCTTCCATAATTCGATTATTCATATATTTAAAATGCCACCTATTTTTAGTCATGTTATATATCTTATTTCTTCCTGCGTGACCGTACGTTTCGTGCACGTGTTTTATGAATTCTTTTACCGTGTTCTCTGGTACTACAATTTTCAATATTCCATTTACAAATTTACATAATACATTATTTTCAATACTATAATCTACTTTATTTACAATATCCTGTATTATTTCTAAGCATTCAGGGTTTGCCATCTGTCTGTTTCTCCAATCCTGCAATAATTGTGTAAAACCTGGATTCATCCTTATTTCTTGGATTCGCACTCTCCTTTTGTCTTCCTGTCTTACGCTGTTTTCGTATTTTATGGGAATTGGGTAATTACGATTCACAAAGGTGTCTGTTGCATTAACCTTCAATTCATGAACGTAATTTTTACAAAGTCCCGGCGATTCAGAAAAAACTGTATGATATTTTTCTATTGATTTCTGCATTAAGCCTTCTTGTTGTTCCGTTAGTACAGTACCATGACTATACTCTTTGTCAAAGTTATCTTATTACATTTCTTCATTGGAACCGCTACATGCCCTTTTGCTCGGGTTACCGTCTCCCCTCCTTGTCTAAGACCACACAGCTGATCTTCAATTAGGCCTACTTTCACTTTGTACCTAACGTGTTTCCTATTCAACTTGGTCTTATTTACATCAGAAGTAGCAGTGTTTTTAAATCTAACTTTCGATATTTTTCCACGCATATTAAACAGTGGATTTTGGTTACGTGTTTCTGCTCCTCCTACAGATATTAATTGTTTATGAGTTGGTTTATTGTTTTTATATTTTTATTATTTTTATTATTCATCGAGTGGTCGGAAAAATTGCAGTGTAGTGTAGTGCTTGACTTCGCCTTATTTGGATTACAACATTTACTAGAATATTCACAGTTATGGATACATTGATTGCGCCGCGACGCTTTGTTGGTAATTGGAATCTTTTCACCTACATACCTAACATTAATTGGAACATTAATCCTTTTTAATGCCCTATCACGCGGAATCTCGTCCTTGGCTTCTTTTGATAGCATCTTCGGTACGATATTTTGTTTGGCTTTCTGCCCCTTCCTTCGTTGAACTGACACCTCCCTCGATATCATTTTATTCAATCCATCTTCGTTTTGTATCCTAACCTTATTGTTTTTCCTAGCTGTTGTCTCCGGCTTCCTGTCTTGACTGCTGCCGCACTTCCCTTCCATTACATCATTAACGCCTGTCTCACCTACTTCCGGTCCATTAACGATTTCAGCTTTGTTTACTAACTCGTTCGTACTACTTTGATTAATATTTACTTTATTTGTTTTGAGTTTAGTATTCGTTGCCTCGATTTCGTCGGATTTAATTACCTCCGATTTAATTAAATTGCTTTTTTTATTGTTTTTATAGTATCGGGAATTTATATTAAAACATTTTCCTTTTAACCGTGTTATTGCAACTTTTTTATCAATAAACGGGATTTTAACATTTTCCTGACCTATTTTGAACATTGCAAATTTCTCTTGCATGTTTATTTTTGCCTGTAAACTATATAAAAGGTCACATCCCATAATTATCCTAGATTTTAGACCTTTTACTACCAAAAATTGTAAATCTACGCTTTTGCCAACCAGTTTAACTTCAATTAGGACTTGCTTGCTGATTTTTTGCACCAATTATCTCCAAACACGCTACCGGTAATTCTAAGATTTTGACATCTTCCGCCTTCAATTGCTCGAGGTAATCTTGCTGGATAACGCTTACTTCGGCTCCGGTGTCAATTTCCATGTAACTAGCACTCGTTCCAAGTTCTACTGGAATCGCGGGTATTTCTTCTAACGGTTTTTCTTCTATAACTGGTTCATTTCTATTATCTAACAAGTCTTCCCTAATATTTACATTTAAACTACCTAACTGTTTAGGCTGACGTTCGCGCTCCTTTTCGACGATTTTTTCGCCTACTTCAGGTTCGATTCTACTACAAGGAGTATTTTTTTTATTTCCTAAATCTTCGGTGTTTACACGCGTATTTACTTTTTTAATATTATTCTTTTGTTTGTTTGTTTTTTCATCGGCCCTGTCATTCCGAAAAAATCCATCCTTTGTCAGAACCTCATTCCTTAGTTTTTCGGCTGCTGGTTAGGATTTGAGTTGGAAGGACGTGGTTTATTGGAGTTTGGGTGATTAGAGTTACTTGGGTTTTGAGCATAGGATCTGTGGACTGGTGGGTTATTCCGAGGTGTGAAATTTTGCCTGTTTTGCGTTTCCTGAGCGTCTTGGGGTCTACTTCGCCGATTTTCCTCTATCATGTCTACATTATTTAGGAACTCTATCGCGTCTTGAATAGTTTCGCTAGGTTTACCTATGCTGGCTAATCTTATTTGCTCGCTGAAATGTTGCATCACCGTGAATACAAGGAGTAGGGGGGTTCTAAATCTCGCGCTTTGTTTACTACCATACAGAAATATTCGGTTCTGCTAGCGTTTCCCCTTTCTACATACCTATTATTTTCTATATAATTCCTGACCGCTTTTTGTTTTTGGAGCGACCAGTAATTACTCAAAAATGCCTCCCTAAACTCGGCATACTTCATCTCTTCGCGATCTGTTATATTGAACCATTCGAGTGCGTATCCCTTTAGATGGCGTCTTATGAATTTTATTTTCTCCCTATCTTCTAAATAAGGATTCAACTCGTCCATTAACCCTTCTATCTCTCTTAAAAATTGTTTCGGCCTTTCCTTACTATTTCCCCAAAATTCAATTTTATTTATTTCGCTATCAAACCGCGGCATTACAATTCCTACATTCCTACTCCCACTTCCCTGGCTTATCACGTTTCCTATTTTCTTTTCAACGCTCTGCACCCGACTTTCCATTGTTCGGAACCCTTTGTCTACGTTGTCTTTCATGGTGGTTGTGGTTTCCTCCAGAAAATGGATAGCGCCTTCAATTTCCCTAATCTTCTCTTCTCCCTTGGTGTGTTGTTCCTTACACCTCACGCTTTCTTCCTCCAGGCTTCGTTCCAGGTCTTCCAGCTTTCCAGAAATAACTTTGTATAATTCTTTTTGCTCCTTCTCTCGCTGTAGCCTTTCTGCCGCCTTTTCTTCCCGGATTTTTTCATCCTTGAGCCGTCTTCTTTCCTCTTTCCTCTCCCGTTCTTCCTGTTCCCTCTTCTCCCTGGCCTCCAACTCTTCTTGTTTTTCTTTCCGCCTGGCCCCCAACTCTTCTTGCTTTTCTTTCCGCCTGGCCTCCTCCCGTTTCGCCCTGGCCTCCAGTTCTTCTAGTTTTTCCTTCCGCCTGGCCTCCAGTTCTTCTTTATCTTTCTTCGCCCTTTCTTCCTTATCCTTTTTGTATTGTTCGAAGAACTCTTTCATTGCCTTATCCGCCATTTTAACTTATTGCTTGTTTAACTCGTTTTAATTATATTTAATTGTTTTTAATTGTTTAAATTTTTTAATTTTGTTTTTATCTGTCGCGTCGGAAAACTCCCAATTATTTTTAATTAATTTTACACCTATTTTTTAGGCCTACGCCCCCCAAGCTTCCGATTTTACCGCGACAAATTAATACACTGGTTAATTATTATTATTTGTTTAAATTATTCACTCCCCCTCTGAACCTTAATACGACACGAAACCGGGAAATATTTCAGACACGGGAAATAGCAGTAGTATGGCTTAATACTAAACACAATTCTAAAGCTAACATACACAGTTTTAAGCACAAATAATTTTACGTTAGTTCTTTGACATATTTTTACTTTTGGTTAACTTTTTAACCACAAGTGAAATCGGCCAACACCGAAGGGCGCCAATTCTACAACGAATAACCTTTTTTGAATTTTTTTTGAATTGTTCGTTTTAGAATATTTCGGGTCCCACGTTTCGGGACGCCAATTCTACAACGAATCTTCTTTTTAGAAAATTGTTCGTTAGAGAATAAGTTATTTCCACCTACTGGAAGTCTTATAGGCAATCTCTCTTTGTTTGGCCTAGGTGAAATAACTATGTGTCGAATATTCAGTTCA